>VWZE01023696.1:2277654-2344350 GCA_013396675.1 Eubucco bourcierii
TTTTTTTTAAATGCTGGAAAATACTCCAGAGGTACATTTCCCACAGAGATTAGCATCACTGAGGGGCAAAACACTTTCAGGAGTGATTGCTCTGCATTCAGAATATTCAGATACACACAGAGGGTTGATTTCTTCTGTCCTTGGAGGGGAAGGAAGAAAGTGCATTCTCTAGGATTATTGGACTGCACCGCAAATAAATAAATAAAAATAGTTGAATTTTTCCATATACCAACTACAAAAAGCAGACATTAGAGTGATCTTAATCAATTGTAGAGGTTTTAAAGACAGTCATCTGAATTACTGATAAGTTCTTTGGAAATCTTTGTGTGCTCTCCTTCCCTCCTGCTGTCTATGGGTTTGTACTTTCTGACATAAAATATGCTCAGCCTTTTATCAAAACAGGAAAAAAACCTCCAGTTTATTCTTTTGCTTCTTTCCCAGGGACAGTCTATGCTATCCCAAAACATGCTGCTCAACTGCAGCATATTGGTGCCTAGGAATTCTATGGCAGGTTCTTCCACGTGCAATGGAATGCTATAATCCATACAATAAGTTTGGTGGGCTTATATTCACTTCTGCTAGCAAGATACTCATTTCATCATTTCCCCTTTTGGAGAAAACAGATGTTTTGCACTGATAACATGCAGCTGCAACATGAAAGTTGTGAAGAGTAAAGCTGGAGGATTATGATAACCAAGGCTTCTGACTCCCTTGGGGGAGGAGTTGAAAGCAATTTGTGACTGCGGTATGAACACATTTGGCTGGGCACTTCTATCCAAGTTAGAGCAGGCATTTCAAATGTCACCTGGAGATTTAATGCTCCACATAGCTGAACACTTTGGAGGATTTTATGCTTCTTTTGATTTCTGACTAGCTCTAGATTCACTATCACAATGCTACATCAGCAAAACATCATTAGTAAGGTTTTCTTTGCAGTCCTGGATTTGCCTAGGTTCAGAAGAAAAGCCCGGTTAGAATTGCCTAACATACTTATAGGTCACTATCCCACTTAAAACAGGCTCAGATTAAAACCTTTTTTTTTTTNTTGTTTGTGGGGTTTTTTTACTAACAAAAGCAAAAGCGATTTATCTTTCTCCCTGTTAAAAGAGGCTTCATAGGAATTAGATAACTACAAAACATACAATTGGTCCCAAGACCAAACATCTGATTTGATGAAGTTCTTGAGCACCACAAATTGCTGTGACAGACATGCTCTAGAGAAACTGGTGGTGACGCTGCAGAAACTTACTAAGGAGCTGGCAATGAAAGTGTTAAGCATGACGAAGGAAAAGAGGAATGTGGGAAGTCTGACTAAGGATTTCTGGCTGCAGTTAAAACAACAGTTGTTCAGTTGCTGCAGCAACATGTGAAGTCACTAAAAATAAATTTCAAGAGGTAACTGTATATGGCAAAGGGCAACAGCACACAGAAAAGCTGGACCTGAAATATTACTACTGAAAATACACTACTGGAAAATGAAAGGAAAAGCTTTGTAAAACCTCTATGAAACTGAATCAGTGTTTTACTGTACAGAGCTGTGGGGTATGTATGACCTTAGGCTTATCAGTCAAGAAAATGTGATGCTCACTTGGGCTTAATAAATTGCATGAGAAACTGTAATGTGCTGGGCTGGCTTGGAAGTCAGCAAACCCAATTTATGTTCCTCAGCTTGACCATAGCTTCACTTTATACAAGTCATTTTGCTTCTCTGTTCCTTTACATCCTTTTCTATTACTCAGGGTTTAAAGTACAACCTCTTTGGGGTGAGGACTGTTTTTAAACTTAACCTGTCTGAAGAATCAGGTGTTAATCTCAACTGTGTGAACTCTAAGTATTCACAGCAATAACAAAAGGCATTCATCCAGGCAGCACTCTTACAAAAAACAATAGCCAAGTCAGTTGCTTCTTGGGAATGGGATCCCAAAAGGCACATACATTGTCTAGATACTTGGTTTAAGCGTTGCCAAAAAACACTCCAACTGCTCCCCTACACCTTTAACTCATCTCATTAATAATGTCATTTATCTAAAGTTAGCAGTGACATGCTAGTCAGCCTGCAGCCCAGCGGTGTGTCAGATGACAACAGAAATAACTAGTCTATGAAAGCACATGGATCAGATAAACTAGTTGGGGTGGGGAGAGTGAAGTTATCAAAGAAAAAGATGCGGAGCAAGTATTATCATGGTCATTCACAACGGCAGTGACTTCGTTTCAACTATACAAACAAAGTCATCCTCTTCATTCTGGGTAAGGAGTTAAAAATCAAATAAACCAACCAACAACACCACCAAAAAAACAACCACAAAAACCAACAAAACAAAAAACCCCTAACAACACTCTTGACTGGAAGTATTTAATGAAGGAAGCACTTCCATGCCGCTCCATCACAGGATTGGAGGACAGTGACTATGTCAAGAATAACAGGTAGCTGACTGTGTGTTGAATTCCCTATATGTAGAAAACTCAGAATGTTCCCAAAATAAAACAAATGGTACAAATGGTATTGGACAGCGTAAGTTCTGAACAGGAAATAAAGAAACTGACTGAGAAAGCTGTGGTGAGGAGCTGAGGAGGCCTTAATGCTGGTGATGATTTCTTGAAAGGAAGGCACAGAAAGGATCAGAAGTACTGATGGAAGAAACCAGTGGAAGGAAGATTAGGAAGTATGCCTGACAAGTATGCTATGAAATAGCAACAATAATCATGCCAAAAAAGAAAAAAGTTTTGTAGTCTCCACTGCTTCAAAATGCATAGTCTTAACCTAGTAAAGAAATTCCATGGCACTTGGATTTCAAAGTAAAATTTTCTGCCCTTTCACAATAGCATATTTTAGAGAGGACAGGAAAACTATGTCAGGGATCTGGGCAGCTCCTACTACTTGAAGATTGGAAGTTTCTGATAAATGCAGAGAAAGGTTTGATAGCAATTCTGATCCTAGGCAAATTTCCATCTCCTTTTAAATTTAAGAGTCTGACACAGTGAATTATTCACTACTTCTCGTTAGAAATAAGCACACTCTAAGTGCTGCAGTTTTGCATGGTTCTAAGAACACAAAACAAAACTGCAGGATACTGGATAAATATTTATTTTCACACTGGTGACAAAGAACTGGGAATGAAGATTCCCATGAGATATAACTTCATAAAGCCATGTAAGACATATATTCGACTTCCCCAGTGAGCCTCAGCTCCCATAGCAGGAAGGGTGAGCAAAACCAGAGAGGAAGTACACTTGGTCCTTAGGGAAGGGTGTTCCTTGAAACAATGATCCTCCTTCTAGTCCAAGAGCAGTGTTGACTAATGGAAAGAACTAGCTTTAAAACAGGACAGTAGGAGTTGTAAAACAAAGAAAATATAGTTTGGGAGGTACATGAAAGCTCCAAGAAGCAGACCTGATACTACACCCTTAACCTATAAGGTCAGGAAGAGAGGAGGTGCCAAGACCCTCATGGAAACTAATTGGAAAGTTTAAGATGTTGAATCAAGTGTGGCTAGGTGCCTTCTGTTGCCAGTATGCATAAGCAAGGGTATATGCCAGCATCCATCCTGAAAACATGGCTTTCACATGCCCCAGTTATAACAGACAAAAAGATCCGGGAGAGGAAGAGGATTCGAGAAAGTACACAGATGAGCAGTGCAGAATTCTTTTAATAGTTTGCTGACTGGATGCAGAATGACTCCTTCCCCCAGCAGTGCTGTAAGGGCATACCCAAGAGAAAGCATTCTCTAAAGTGAAGGGAGGAAAAAAAAAGCAAAGAGGAATAGGTAAACCTATATAGATGTAAACCCACAAATTCAAACAATCACTCTCCAGCTTCTGACATTTAAAAGAATTATTTTTTGCAGGCATTAGCTAGGATGTTTTCTGATCTGCAGCAAGGCCCACTGCCCTGTGTCCATCTGTAGACCTTTTGTAGTAGGTAGCTGCTCCTTTGTCCACTGAAGTCCTTGCCAGCAGAACTGGGGTTACACTGCAATCAGATGAAGAAACCCTACGGGTTAAGGAAGTTCTTAACTGGATAACGAAAACATGGTACAGGTGATGCTGGATTGTTCTTCCTTCATTAGTGAGGCCAGGGAATCCTTAGACAAAAGAACAATGCTTAGATAACCAGCGATATGACCTCTGGAGAAGTTCCAGAATTAATGGGTTTAAAAGGTTTTACAGAGCAGAAGCACTGATGGTTCATTTACTAAGAGCATGTCCAAACTACTAAACATCTGGGCATTACCATTCCTACTTTTGGATGAGTACCAATCATTGAAACTATCTGGTAATTCTGTTATTTTGATCATGCTAATCCCACTTTGCAGATGAATAAACCTAGGGAGAAACTTTTAAGTGACAACAGTAAAAGTCAGCATCAGAGCTAGAATTAAATTTAGAAGAATATGTTTTATGATTTGAAATTAACAGAATCATGTGAATTTCAAATCATGGTTAAGGATCACAACTGACTCCAGAGTTTCTTTTCTACTAGCACTGCTCCAGACACTACTGGCTTTCCAAGGATTATAGTGATCCCTCTCCATCAGCAAACATCCCAGTACTGTGGTTCACCAGTTGACTGCAAATTACTTGTTCCACAGAGCGCTTGTTGTTTCATCTCATCCAGAAGCCATCTTTGGTCTGTATCTTACAGCATGCAACACTCAAAGTATCCTGAACAGAGCATTTTTCCTCCTTGGTGAACTACAGGCATCCTTTGCTCACTAGTCTGTTGTCAAGCTACTTGAGAAGTTAGTCTTTCAAGCTTCTAATTTTCAGTTATGCAGCTACAATTAAATTTCATATTTCTCAGTAGATTGCTTCAGTCTACACATTTCACCCATACCTCAGCTGCTGCCATCTTTATCCAGACTTAGATGCTTATTGGATCACAGCAACCTGACCACCTTAGAACACACCATTAGTGCTTTAGGACACTGAAGCACGTATCACATACAACTGGTAATATCACTGTTTATGCAGGTGGAATATGAATAATGCACACAGTATAGAAAAGCTAATGACTGAGGCATACTCCTCAAAAAGAATACAAAAGGAGGCTGACATTCCACATTTACAAATTATTACTTTGGTCAATAGGAATTGTACTCCTCTGCATTGGAAGATCAATATCTAAGTGACATTTATTGAAAATACTGTGCTAGCTGTAGAAAAAAAATTTATCATCTTTACAACAAGGTAGTATCTTCTTACAGTTCAAAGGATTTGATTTCTTGGTTTGTTGGGTTTTTTTTCCTTCCAAATATCTTTTATGCCTTGTACCAACTGATACATCTTGATTCCTCAGACAGGAGAATTACTCTGGCTTTTCAACACCACAGCTACCAAGTAGTTGGAGATACACAGTCCTGAAGATTCATTGGCAGAGATTGCTGTTTGCTGTTATCTCATATTTGATCCAAACATGTTTCCATAGCAAATTAAGGACAGAGGAAGCCAGGATTTAATCTGACTTATCTATTATCTTCCCACTATCATCCATCTGAAACAAGAATGGGGAACTCACTACTTATATCAGTGCTGCAAGTGGACACAGATGTGTACAAAGTTAATAGGATTCCTATGGATTATATTGGCTTCTCTAACACCTTTTTCTGGGGACAGAGGAACAGAATTACTACTAGAAGCAGAATTGCTCACATGATCAAGTTTCAGTCAGCTCTGCCCACTAGCAGTTCTTATCAGTGTTACTAATAAATAACAGCATTTTACTGGTCTTAAGAGTTCTTCCAGAGATGTCAGACAACTCCACACACATTAACAGCCTTCTGAAGGGGTGCTACCTTCCTGGCACAGCACAGTCAAGCATAGAAAGACATGGTGACCCATGTCACAGAACAAGCTAATAACTGATATTAGATGTCAAATCACTCTAACAAATGACAATAGACACCAGGAGTCTTGATACAAGACTCTAAAAGTAGCCTTCTGTATTTTCAATGTTGAAAAGAGGATGAATGAGTTCCTGTATATATATAAAGGGATTCAAATTACTCACTGATTAGACAACTGAGTGTAACAGCAATTCTTACCTGTAGGTTTCAATTTCAAGGATGAGGCCTGCTTTCACCTGCAGTAGTTCTTGATAGTCCTTCAAGTAATCTGTGATTGACGTAGTCAGGAACTGCTTTTCTTCTTCCAGGGCGTCGATTATCCTCTAAACAGAAATACTGAATTTTAGTTTTGACATCACATGAAAATATGTACACTTCAAAGTTTAAGATATTAAAACTCTGAATTAAAGAAAAAAATCTGTGAGAAAAAAAAAAAATCAGTATGTTCTGTATGAAGCAGGACTCAGTGTCACTGTGAGAGAACAGACAGAATATGCTCACTCTCTCTCTCCGCTCTCCTGAGACCCCACCTGGAGTACTGTGTACAGTTCTGGAACCCCCAACACAAGAAGGACATCAAACTGTTGGAGTAAGTCCAGAGGAGGGCCAGAAAGATGCTCAGAGGGTTGGACCACCTTTCCTGTGAGGACAGGCTGAGAGAGTTGGGGCTCTTCAGCCTGGAGAAGAAAAGGTTTTGAGGAGACCTTATAGTAGCCTTCCAGTATCTGAAGGAGCCCCACAGGAGGGCTGGGGAGGGACTATTGACAAGGTCTTGTAATGACAGGATGTGGAGTAATGGGTTTAAACCAGCAGAGGAGAGAGTTAAACTAGATGTTGGGAACAAGTTGTTTACAGTGAGGGTGGTGAGGCACTGGAACAGGTTGCCCAGGGAGGTTGTGGCTGCTCCCTCCCTGGAGGTGTTCAAGGTCAGGCTGGATGAGGCCTTGAGCGACCTGTTCTAGTGGGAGGTGTCCCTGCCTATGGCAGGGGGTTGGAACTGGATGATACTTGAGGTCACTTCCAACCTAAACCATTCTATGATTCTATGCTTCAATCACACTTGAGACCAGCAATGTTGGTAATCCCACTGCCATGAGAACCAGACTTTAGCAGTATTTTCAGATGCATGAGTCTAAATCGGTTTTGCAATTCTACCACCTGGAGATATTTATTGTGTCTGGAAGGTGAAGGATGAACCTCTGATGCTTCATTCAGACTTTCTACAATATCGGGACATACGTTTTGCAGCCCACCCAGCTTTGTCCTAACTGCTATTTAGAAGGTATACAAGTGATATATAACTTGTACCTTCATATGTGTGCATATGGGAGGAGCATCATTTATGAGACACTCACAAATGACTTGAGAGCAGCAGCACTGGTAAGACAGCAGTCAAAGCTAACACCTGCCTGCCTTTATTTAACTGGGTATGGAAACAGAGAAAGGGACCGAGGAACAGAAAACTACCAAAGTCTAAAATTATCCAAATTTGAACAAACTCTGAAATAGTTCTTCGCTGGAGACTTTCAAAACCCACCTGGATGCATTCCTGTGCAGCCTGCCCTAGGTGGTCCTCCTTTGGCAGAGGGGTTTGATGCAATGATCTCGGAGGTCCCTTCGAAAACCCAACGTTCTGTGATTTGATTTAAACAAATACAACCAACTCTCATCTTCTCAAAAAGATCACCACAGAAAGCGAGTGCTTCAGTCACTGGTGTTACTTCTGACAGGGACGGCAAACTGCCATCTTCTGGAAAATAAGCCCTCCCCTGATAACTGAGAAGAGCTTGTTCAGTACAGACACAGACTGGAAGCATCAGAATTAGCTGCTTGGTATGGTTCTTAATGGTTTCCTCGCTGTCAACAGAATCTACTAACTCAGATCAATCCTCCTCTGCCAGCAGATTGATGTTAACCAAAATGCTATAGATTGCATTGTTCTAGGGGCTGGGAAGACAGAAATTCAACTGAGCAGAGGCCAGATCCTATTTTGCTTACATCACTGCGCTGTGCAAGGACACTGAACTGTCACTTAAAGAGCAAAAACTTCATACAGGTGTACAATACTGAACAGGAATTCATAACAGCCTATTTTAGCCTGCATCCTACTAATGCACTGCAGTACAAACCGGAACATCAAGACACTGATAATCTAGTTTTAAGGAATTCCTTATATTCACTTTATATGCAGCAAGTGTTCAGGTATCACAATATGAACAGTAGCATAAAAATTAAGATAGAGTAGGGCACTCCCTGGATTAGTTAATGCCAGGATGATATCCTAGACAGGAATAAGGTTTAAGAACTAAGAATATAAAGTGCTGGTATTTCAAATATTAATAGCACTTTCCCCCCCCAATCCTGTAAGTCCAAGTAAAAAACAAGTTTTGTGAAGTAGGCTGCCTGTATCTTCACAGATATGTTAGTATGTGTCTAGATATAACACACTAATCTATTTCTTGATTTGCAGTTGATATTTTCTTCGACATAACAATTCTTACTTATAGCCTTCAGTGTACCTAAAATTCCTGTTTTATGGTAGAAGTCAAATCATATCTGAAAAAAGCACTACCAATCATCCAACAGCCACCTCCAGACTGCAGCAGAGGTACCATCCTGTACAGTCACACACAGTAGCAAGCAGCACCACTGACCTTTAGCAGCTCTGAAACAACAACACTGTTCAAGAACTGGCACAATGGAAAACCCCAAAGTGTCATGCCCTGCTTTTAAAACGAAAAGCCTCTCAAGCAAGAGTGGACAGGGTGTTCACAGAACCAGAAGTCAGCAAGAGGAGCAAAAGCCAAGAAAGAGTGGATCTCTATGGGACCACCCTCTAAAGGTGATAAGGTAGTTCTGACACAAAACATGAAGTGATTCCGATTTCTGCTACCTCCCCGATTAAACACAGGGAACTAACTTATACATGTGCATGCATACATTAAAGAGAGCTTCACCACAAAAAAGTCTTGTTGAAGTCCCAGAAGAATCCATACAGTGGACTTCCGCACAGTGGACTACAGAGCGTGTGGAGCTCTAAAGACCACACATCTATCACACCTGTCTAAAGGCAGAGGAACTTCAGTGCATCATCCCCAGCTTCTGCAGTCTTGAGTTTGAAAAGCCATCATGATTCTACCCAGTGGATTTGGAGTGCACTCAAGATCCAAAAGTCTGAGTTAATGATTACCATAAGGGGCTACATAACTCAGCCAGCTGTGTAATAGCTCCAAAGGAATTCATCCCAACAGAAGCAGACACTATACAGGCTGGATGGCAGACAGCCACTTGTCTGGCCTTCCAGTCACTGATGCTTAAACATTATGCAGAGGACAATTGGTCTTCAGTCCCATTTCCAAGCATGCCAAAAGTACATAAACTGTTTTGGCAAAGTTCAGGAGACTGCAAGCTAACAAACTCACATTTTGCAGAAGGCAACCCATAGTGGCGCAGCTGTGTTTGCCTCACATAGGGCTTTCTCGGAAAGATTTGTTCTCAACCTCAATCAATCCCATGCCACTCAGATCCTGGTGATGTCCTGCTACAACTATCTGAATAGAAGTGATTTTCTCTCTCTTCAGATGTGCCCTTCCAGGCAGCAGCAGGAAATTTTAGGAGGGCAGTAAAAGGAGAGGAATTTACTTGGGCTGTCCAAGCTGCACCTACTCAGGGAGTGAAAAGGGGAATCCAGGTTCCAGCCCTTTACATAAGGTAGTATTTAGCAATCCCATGGCTCCTTCCATGGCTCAGCAGGTGGAGAACTGACACTCTTCTGCATTTTACCGGCTAGAAACTGGTACACACACAGAAAAATTTGTATTTTACATATTAATATTATATTTTGACAAAATATTTCCTTCTACTCTGGAACTCACAATACGGACAAAGGAACAGATTCTAAATTCACTGCATTAATGAAAACTGTCTTGTTTGAAAGCAGCAGGGTGAGCTATGGCCACTTTTACATTAAAAAAAAGAAAAAAAAAGAACTCAAGGCTTTGTCCAATCACTGATAGTTTTTGCACAAGTATTGTCATAGCACACAGCTAAAATTATGGAAATAGTAGACTTGTTGAACTCAGGACCAGCGAAAATTTTCCAAACAATGCACGATTTACAGCTCGCACAGTTCAGCTGAGTTAGAACTCCAAATACATAATTCTGTGTAACACTGCTGAAAGCTCTAGTGAGAATGAGGAGAGTGCAGGAGGCAAAGATGGACATATAAGGAGACTGGATGACATGTGGAAAATATCAATAAATCTAATTGCCATAGCAGCTGCAATGAACAATAATCACTTGACTTAAATCTGTACACACATATAATTTCTATGTGACACACAGTAAATAAGCATGAAATAGATGTTCTTTAGAAGTAGTTTAAAACCCATGCTGAACATACTTTCACCAATAAAAGAAATAGTGAGGAAAACTGACTTTGATCAAAAGAACAAAACCTGAAATAGCTACTTCTACACATTCTATCATGTTTCCTTCTGGATGTGAGCAGAAGGTATTTTACTTCTCATATAGACCAGACAGGCTACTGGAAAAGACCAAACATTTTAAATATTAAACTACTCAGAAGCTACAAACCATGATATAATTTCCATCAGAACTTAAATATTTTCTAGATATATGTTCAAAGATAAGACAGGTCACATGGTTTCAGGCTGGCTATCAAAGCACTTTTTTCTTCTTGTATTACTATGATTCGCTCCTGTAAAATCCAAAGCATGCCAAACATTCCTGAGTGTAAAACAAGTTTGTCTCATTGGTATCAAAGTAACAATCTATTTTTAAGTATTGAACCAGGGCAACTCAAGGGCATGCATTGATTTTGATTGTCTGACTTATACAACAGGTCACTGTCTCCACTTGCTTTTCTGAATAAAATTCTTCAAAACTACAACCAGACTCAAAGGCACACACTGGTACAAAAACACCTTGCTGAGTTGTAGAGTGAGGTGTCTGAACACACCTATTCTAACTGAGTAGAAGAAAAACTAGTAGCGCTGACGGTGAGCTCTACACGCTGCTCTTATTAAAGCATCACCTTATTTAAAAGTTTTCCATTTGAGCAGTGATGATGGAAGACCAGTGATGTCTTCATTACAAATGCCAAACAACAAATAGACAGCAAGGAGAGCATAATTTGGAAGCCAAAGTAATTTTAAGTAAGTTACTTAAGTACACTTATATAAACTTATACATCTTAAGAACATGTAAAATAAATTAAGGTGGTTTTCCTCCTCTTTATGTTGTCACCTGGCCTTGACTGATGGACAGATTTAATTAATGAGATTTACACATAACCTTTTCTAAAGCTTTGAAAATATCTACATATATGACTGGAAGAATTAATTGTCCTGTCAAAAATAAAACCAAAAAGTTTATCTAAAAGTTAAAAGCCTTTCTGATTACTTCTTACATACCAAATCTGCCTCAGTTCACAGCATCTGCAAACTATGCAACCTGCAAACAACCTAGCCAAGTACAAAAGCCAGACACACAGAGCAACAGGTCCTGGTCCTTTC
Source organism: Eubucco bourcierii (assembly GCA_013396675.1). NCBI lineage: Eukaryota > Metazoa > Chordata > Aves > Piciformes > Ramphastidae > Eubucco > Eubucco bourcierii. The sequence continues at coordinate 2,289,035 of VWZE01023696.1, forward strand.
CCAGCTGACAGCCTCCCCATAATCTACCAGGGCTGTTGGACACAATGGGATCATTAGCACACGGGGTTCAGAAAAACACCAAGCTCCATCAGAGTGTTAATAAAAGGTCTAACAATGAACAAAAGAAATGTTGCCCTCAGGAAATCGATCGCTGGTCTGGATGATCTAATATGTGCTCTCCACTCTAAATGGGATGAACTGATACTTCGCTGTTCTGGCGGTTGCTGACCTGCTCACAAGCGCAGGATGATTACATGTCACTGTACCAAACGTTATCCTGACAGCAAGCAAATTCTCAGCTACAGATGCTATAACCCTCTATTCAACACCAAACAGCCACCTTGAACAGATATCTGTCACCTGTATCAGGGGTCTTACTCCCACTCTACTCAGTGCCCTGTGGCACATTTAGGACCCTTCCTGCCTTTAAACAACTGAAAGTTTCCTTAGCTACTCTGGGGCTATGAGCTGTTCTCGAGGCACACGTGTAAAGCAGGAAGAAAACTCGGATCATTTCTCTGATCAAGACAGGTCGGCCTCAAGTCTCAGGCTAGAAAGATAACTTCATGTCCCATCACACAGGGACTCGGTTCACCTGTTCCCAGTGACTGCTTCACGACCCATCTGTTTGTGCCAACCCAAGCAGGAGTCCTGGCAAGCCTGCATGGCAGCTCCATGCTCTAGGCTACTTCGGGAAAGGAGCACCTGTCACCAGAAAGATGTCCTCAGGGTCACCCTCTCCTTTTTGATCCCCACCCTTCGCACCTAGCTCTCCTCGAACGAAGCAGCAAGAGCTCAGCAGTAACCAGCATTTGCTGGGCTGCCTCTTCTTCTAGCCTAGGGAAATCCTACCGCAGGAAGGCAAATTAGAGTGAGAAGTCAAAGGTCCATCCCGCAATAGAGGGAGCAGAAGGGATGGAAGTTTAAGGGAGTGGAGTGCCAGGGTGACGGGAAATGGGCTCACGTCTCACAATGGGGCGGAACTGAAGAGGAAAAGCCAGCTGGGAGACTGGAAGAGGATCACCAAAACAAGCACCGGGGGGCAGGGAAAAAACGGCACGGCTAGAGAGCCCCGGGACCGACCCTACGCGTTGGCTGGGCCCCGGCACGCACCTGGTACTCCTCTATCTCGGCACCGTGGCGGTCCTGCAAGGCGAGCAGCTCCTGCTCCAGCCGCTCCCGGAGCTCGCACAGCTCCTGGCCCTGGCGATGGAGGTCCTCCAGATGCTGGCGGCACTGCCGGCTCTCCTCCCGCAGGAGCTCTAGGTTCTCTTGGTTCCGCTGCGCCTCCTGCTCCTGCAGCACCTGCAGCTGCTCCTGATAGCGCAAGAGAGTCTCCCGGCAGCTCTGGCTGAGCAGCATCTCGTAGGTCTCCTCAAGCTCCTCCAGGCTCAGCCCGGCCAAGGGCGGTGGCAAAGCGGCCAGGTCCATCCGCAACTCCCGTATCTCCACAGCCTCCCGCCTCTGCTGCTCCGCCAGGTGCCTGTGCTCGGCCTGCAGCTGCAGTAGCAACTCCTCCAGGTCGACGCACTCGACCCTCAGCCGCTCCAGCAGCTGCCGTTGCCCGGCAAGCTCGGGCTCTAGCCGGCGCCGCATCGCCAGCACCTCGGCGCCCAGCAGCTTCAACTGCTCCAGCTCACGCCGCAGCCCGTCCCGCTCCATCTCTGCTTCCAGCTTCGCCCGACTCAGCTCCTCCAGCTGCATCCGTAGCCAGGCCAGCTCCTGTTCGGGCACCCGGAGCCCGATCAGCTCCTGCTCCCGCAGCTCCGCCAGCTCCCGCGCCAGAAAACGGTTCTCCTCCTCCAACTCCCGTACGCGGGACACGAACACCCGCAGCCGGGAGTTAAGGTCCCGCAGCTCCCTTTTCTCGTCATATTCCACTTCCCAGCGCCTCCACATCTTGCCCGGGACACGAGGGTCGGGACCGAGGTGGCCCCTACGCAGCTGCCGCCTGCCCGCAGGACTCTACACAGGACCCTGCACAACGCTCTGAACGACGCTCTGAGCGCCGCTCCCGCCGCCGGCCCCGCCCCACCGGTCCCGGTCCCGGTCCCGCCCCCGCGCCGCGCATCTGCCCTGCGGCGCCCCCTGACGGGATTTTGGCGCTTCCCGCCAAATTGCTCGGGAGGGAGAGACAGGGCCCTGCCCAGGGACAGAGCCCCACCTAGGGACAGAGTCCGGCCTAGGGAGCATATTCTCACTTTGGAAGCAAAGCCCGGCCTAAGGAGCAAAAGCTCTGCTTAGGGGAGCAAAGCCACGGATCACAGAATATCTCAAGTTAGAAGGAATTCATCAGGATCACTGAACACAACTCCCATAAATCCCAGGGCAAAAGCCATGAGCTGATAGTACATTGTTTGTGGAACAGACAAATAATCCTCCTCATCAGTACAGGATGGGGGATGAGGGGCTGGAAAGCAGCACTGTGGAAAAGGACTTGGGCGTTCTGGTGGACAAGAAAGTGGACACAAGCCAACAGCACGTGCTTGCAGCCTGGAATGCCAATGGCATCCTAAGCTGCTTCAAAGGAAGCATGGCCAGCAGACTGAGAGAAGCAATTCTGTCAAGTTACTTTGCTCTGGTAAGATCACACCAGGAGTACTGTACCCAGGTCTGGGGCTCTCAATATAAGACCGACATGGACCTGATGGAGCAGGTCCAGAGGCAGGTCATGAAAACAATCAAGGGGATGAAACACCTCTGCTACGAGGACAGGCTGAGGGAGCTGGGGCTGATCAGCCTGGAGAAGAGGAGGCTCGGAGGAGACCTAGTCACAGCCTTCTAGTCCATGAAGGAGGCCTGCAGGAAGGCTGGAGAGTGACTGTTTACAAAGGCCTGCAGTGACAGGATGAGGGGTAGGGGTTTGAAATTAGAGTAGATTGGTTGTTAGGAGGAGATTCTGGAGCAGGTTGCCCAGGGAGGTAGTTGAGGCCCCATCCTTGCAAATATTCGAGGTCAGGCTTGACAGGGATGTAGGCAACTTGATCTAATGAAAGATATCCTTGCTCACTGCAAGGGGCTTGGACTAGATGACTTTTGGAGGTCCCAGCTCAAACCGTTCTATGATTATAAGTAACTGAGAGGCAGCACAGATGTTCCACATGCAGGCTTTACATAGCTGTCCTTAAACTTCCAGTGATTGCTTCAGGCTTTTTGTATCTTCAGGTAATTCCTTGAGAAGTGTCCCCCTAGGCTGCCAATAGAGAGAGTTGCTGTGTGCCAGGATTTGAGTGGGCATAAAGAGCTGTGATCTTTGCAAGAGAAATTTTGGCCTTTCTGAAACAGAACCACTCTTGCCATGCCCTTTCCATGGCATCCTTGTCTTCCTCTGCCCCAGTGTGGGGCTGTGCTGGGTGAGGCTCAGCCCACTTTCCCAGCATTGTGCTGTGAGAACTTTGCTCCCCATGAGGCATTTACTCAGTTTGTGATCCTTCAGCTGCTGTTACTGTACCCTGGCCAAGCTTCAGTTAATGCAGTGTCAAATGCCATTTTAAAATGCCACTTTTAAGTTGAGGAAGCCACTGAAATGCCTCCAATTTTGAGCTTGTGTCATAACTCATCAGATCTTTGCAGGACAGAAACACATCCCACCTCCCAGGCTTAATGCACAGCAGGAATGCCTGCAGCCAGTGCATCCCTGTGCCTGCTTCTCTTCTGCCTGGTTTTGCACCATATATGGGCTGGATCCAGAGAAGCCCTTTCATTGACTGCACTGGAACTAGCTCTGCCTCTGCATGAGCTACTTGGCAAGGAGGCAATGAAGCATCACATCCTGTATTATCTACCAAATTAGACAAAAAGACAAGGAGTGACTCATTTCAACCTTTTTCATCTCCCCAGGCATTTTTTCTCTCCCTCCCTCTCTCAGGCACACACACATTTAAATTTCACCCAGCATTGGGAGTTTTTCAGAGATTTGCTGCTTTGTGTGAGGCAGCACAACTCCCACCTCTGCATTTGCTCCTCAGGACCATACCCAACCAAAGCTCATACAGAGGAAGGACTGGAATTTGGTGCAAGCCCTGCAAAGCTGGGATCAAAGCACAGCTCTACCACATCAATCTGCTCTGGGTACTGCACCCCTTTCTCTGCTCTGTCCCACTCTTCCCAAAACCTTTCACCTCAGCACCCATCTCCTCACTGTCTGAAAGGCCAAATTTCAACTGTGTCTTTGCTCTCCGCTGAGTAAGTTTCTTTCTAATCTCAATAAGGCTTCCAGGATTTGAGCCCAACCAGCACAGATAAATCATTAGCTTTGGCCTACAAGTCAGCCAGTTTAGGCTTGGCAAATTTTCTCCCTCAGAGGTCACTGAGAAGCTGAGATTTACCAAAGACACTTGCTTTTTTTTGGCTTTGTGGTCAAAATCGAGTCTCTGGATGACACTCTAACACCTGCTGTTCTTTTATGAGGGAAACCACTATGCTTCTGGGAAAAGGTACATTCCTGTGGTTTACAAGCCTTTTTCTACCTCTGATGTCACTGTTATCCTTACCAACCCAAGTAAAGAGTGGACTGACAACCAGTGTTCAGCACAGAGCAGGGCAGATGTTTGAACAAGCTTTCTGGGCTTCACTGTGCGTGTCCTGCCAAATGTCAAGCCAGCAGTCACTTGTCTTTTGCTACTGACAATTTCACTAATTTTATGATGGAACTGTATTCAGAATGATTTCATTGTTAAAAACACAATAGGCAGTCAACCTCTGCTACTATCCCGCTTGAAAAACCACCATAAACCTCTCTAGATGTTGGATGGCTTTCCAGGCTGCAAGGGTCTACTTCTCCATTAAAGTTGTTTATGCTGATGTCTGCTAAACAGCCTGCAGTTAATTTCTGGCCCTGGGCAAGGAATTTGTGATCTAGGATAGGGAATGCCTGAAATGGGCAAAGTCTAGGCAAGCACTTTCTCAGACAGATCACAGAATCACAGAATGTTAGGGGTTGGAGTGACCCGAAAAGATCACCTAGCCCAACTGCCTGCCAGAGCAGGAGGTCTCTTTAACTAGGTTCCCACAGTCAATAGACCATTGAGAATTTCCTGACCAATATAGTTACGTGGAGATCTGAAATACAAATGAATCGTTGGAGCTCTTCTCCCTGAAGACTTTAAAGAATTCGCCTGCACCTGCAGAAATTGGAAAGAAACCTGATGTGCTCTACTAATGATGGGTAAATGAAAAACACCCAGAGGCTTTTACTGCCATGGATATTTCTCTTTCTTTATAGGAAGAAGCGTGGTGGAGCCAGAACTTTGTGCTGTCATTGACACTGAGGATGGCTGCAGGAGAGCCTGACAAAAGAGAATGGGAAGCAGCAGACTTTCAGCACAGCCAAGATGAACATATGAGCCTCCATCTTCCCAAGGTAAATCCCTGGTGCCAAGGGGCACATCCTGCCCCTTGGCAGTCAGCTGCAACTCACAGCCAATAGTAGCAAATATGCAGGGAGTGTGGATGCAGGAGGAACTTACAATGTTCACTGCCACGTCAGTGATAGCAGAGGTAATTTGGGTGTCTGTGGTCTCTTCAGCTCCAGTGAAGGTCTTGTGCTTTTGAGAGGCTCATTGTCAGCATCTTACAAAGTCTCACCCTGGTAACTCCTAATCCTGCTTCAGCACAGATTGTTCTGTGTGCTCTCTCATCTGCAGAGTTTTAAGGATGAAGCTGTCACTGGGGAAATGTTCTGATTCCAACACTCTTGAGATAGATTGACACAAGAAAAACATAGTTTATTTAAATGGCGCAAGATGTTGTGATTCCTATTTGCATGGGAATTTAAAAACAGATGTTTGTTTACAGACAGTTCCTGCAATTAGATCAGTGTAGGAACATTCCCCCATGGTGGGCAGAGGAGTGTGAAGTGTGGTATTTCCCATCTTCACCTGGCTTTCATGGCTTCCTCTATTTAAATAAACCTAATAAAGCAAACACTAACCATTTATTATTTTAATGAATATCAGACACTTCTTCAATATTAGACGAAGTTGGACTTCACCTCTCTGCATCCCATTGCTAGGCTATATGAAGCTTGCAAAACATCAGAAAAGGGGGCTAAAAATGTCACTATGGGAGAGAATGTTTCTCCGTGGGGTGGAACTGAGGATCCTTCCTCTGCTTCCAGACCACAGGGGACACTTTGCTGCTCTCACAGACCCTGCAGTGTCTCCACTGTCCTCACTGACTACAGTAGGACTTACACAGTTTGTGGATTTTTTTCTCCAAGAGACACCTGGAAAGATCATTTTCCTCTATGCCATCCTGCCATATTTGCACTCCTTTAGATAAATCTCTGCAGATCTATAACCTGAAAGCATGAATCTATATACAGAGGTATTTGTGCTGTCCATACTTGCCACAGCTCCCAAGTGGGCACTCTCCTGTTGTGACCTTTGCTACTGCATGAGCAGTAACCTGGTTTTCTTTTCAGAAGGCCCTTGAAAACAGGAGCCTTACTTGACATGGTGCAGAAGTGCTTTTTTAAGAGAAATTCCCCCCGAAATATTTATTTCAAAGGATACAAAGGTTTAGGTTAAGGCATTTCTGCTGCCACTGTTGAGGTGAGTTTCCGTTTCTGTGAGTGGTTTGATCTTGTGTCTGCAGATTTTTTTGAGGAGCGCTTGCAGAAGTGGTGTCCACCTCTAGATGGTGCATTTTACTCAGCAGATCTTTATGCCTGGCCCTTTACATAACTTCCGCTCACTTGTCTGAGGTTACTAACACTCCTCAACCAAACCACATAGAGTTTAATATTTCCTCGTTTTCTTAATATGAACGTCCAGCTGCAGTGCGGAGCAAAAATGATAGAAATACATTATTTAGATGCCTAAAAAAAGGTGTGTTACGTGGCACGTGGTTGCACATGCGAGGTACCTACTGTGTAACTGATAGCATTGCATGGCTGGATCCAGTCCCTTGGCAACTAAATCAACAGAATCTCGTTTTTTTCTGGAACAATGTCTCTCTCTTGTACTTGAATGTAAAGAAAGAGGGAAGGAGCAAAGATGGGTAGTACCACAGGACTGAAATGGTAGTGATATTGCAATGACTTACTTCAGTCACAGTACTTATACTTCTTTTCTCTGCACAGGATGGGGCAAGAAATATTTGGGGAGGGAAAAAACCAGAAAGTACTTTAGCAAGTGTGTAACATTCCCACAAACATCTCAAGGTCTTTGAGAGCTGCAGGCTGCTTGGGCAGATGATTTCTGACTGGTTTAAGATAGCTTCTCTGGGGCATGTTGCCGAAAACCATAAATAACTCTCTCCAAATCTTAATTAATTAAGATTTAAAACTTTCTATGAGGCAGATTAGGTGATTCTGATATGGTCTTCATGTCTGAGGCTCCTTTCAGGACATCACAGCTGCTCTAAATATATAATATGACAGTTAAAGGCAGACAACAAAGAAGATGACTATTAGATTTGTTTCATGGAGGAAGATCACGACTTCCTGCAGGATGAATTTGTATCATATCAGGCACAACAGCAGTGTGTCCAGGTGGCCAAGAAGGCAAACGGCATCCTGGCCTGAATCATAATAATGTGGCCAGCAGGAGCAGGGAGGTCATTCTTCCCCTGTACTCTGCACCGGTTAGGCCACACCTTGAGTACTGTGTCCAGTTCTGGGCCCCTCAATTTAAGGAGGACATTGAAGTGCTTGAGCGTGTCCAGAGAAGGTCAACGAGGCTGGGGAGAGGCCTTGAGCACAGCCCTATGGAGAGAGGCTGAGGGAACTGGGATTGTTCAGCCTGGAGAAGAGGAGGCTCAGGGGAGACCTTACTGCTGTCTACAACTACCTGAAGGGTGGTTGTAGCCAGGAGGAGGTTGCTTTCTTCTCTCAGGCAACCAGCACCAGAACAAGAGGACACAGTCTCAAGCTGTGCCAGGGGAAGTTTAGGCTGGAGGTGAGGAGAAAGTTCTTCACTGAGAGAGTCATTGTCTGCTGGAATGGGCTGCCCAGAGAGTTGGTGGAGTGACCGTCCCTGGAGGTGTTCAAGGCGGGTTTGGACGTGGCCGTTGGTGCCATGGTCTGGTCTTGAGGTCTGTGGTAACAGGTTGGACTTGATGATCTTTGAGGTCTCTTCCAACCTTGGTGATACTGTGATACAACTCTTACCTCGATGGTAAGAGAACAGGAGGCAGAGATTTGCTTTGCTATGGGATGTGCAATAACAGGGATTTTTCACATTACATGTGTGTAGGACCTTGTAGAATTGCTCTGTGGGAATGTCTTGGAAAAATCAAAATCTGATCTATCATTGGACTCATGGTTTTACTTTATACCTGGTTTTTGATAGTCTGCTTGAGAATGGTCATCACAGCTGATGTTAATGTGTTTTAATGCTCTAATATTTACTTTCCTGATACCCAGGAGTGTAAGAAGTTGATATGTCCTGGTCAACCAAATAGCCAAGACACACTATGTGACTTACTTGAAATAGATAGTGGTTTCTTTGTTGTTTGGTTTGATTTTTTTTTTATTTGTGTGTGTGTGTGTGTGGTTTTTGGGTTTTGGGTTTTTTTTGTTTTGTTTATTTGTTTGTTTTAGGGTTTGGTTTGGGGTTTTTTGCTTATTTGGTTGGGGTTTTGTGTTTGGCTTTTTGTTTTTTAAGGAAAGTGGAAGAACATTTCATTGTCTTCACTGTTCTTGGACATAGGAATGGTACAGTTAAACTACCAGGAGCAGAAAAGAAAAAAAAAAATGCTTGCCCTGTCCAACTGAAATGCACAGAAAGTAATCAAATAGAATAAATGCTAAAGAAATTAGATAAAAAAAATATGCTAGGCTTTCATAAGATAATATGTTCTTTATAACACAGGTAAGGAAATTGCTTGTACCTACTTCAATGGATCCAAGATTTTCTCTATGATTTCTAACCTGAAATTGCTGCTTTTAGAAGTTTTTTTAAAGGCCTTATATGGAATCAACCTTTCTTGTGCATTATAAGTAATATCTCCTGCTTTTATTTTACATCTCAGCTTAGCAATAGAACTTCCTTGTAAATAAGGGTTATTTCCACTAAAAGGCTATTATGAAGTTATCTTTGATGCTGAGGCTATAGCCTCAGTTCCCAAGTGTAAAAGAACACTTTAGGATATAAACAGCTTTGTTATGTCTGCTTAAATGCCCTGTTTTCTGCAGGAGCGGCCCAGGGAGGAGTGAGGGCGCAACCTGGGCTGCTTTGCTGCAGCGTGAGACATTTCACGCTCCACTGGCAGGTCCCTGACAAAAGGCCACCAGACAGGAATTAGGCTTTCATGTGGTTATCACAGGGTGTTGCTAGAGGGTTTCATTTCACTTTTTACTAGGAGATTTTTCCTCCCGATTGCTGAGAGGCCCGTAAATGCCATCAGAAGTACCTCTCCTGCAGAGCACCTCTCTGGTTTTCTTGATGTGAGTACAGCCCGAGCAGCCCTGTGATTGTTGCTGGGTCCTGATTTAATGCAATGTTCTCCTTCACTGGTTTCAAAAGCTGGAGGTGGGTGTTGAGATTCGTTCTTATATCATTTTGATTTTTTCTTTTTTCCAATTTGTATCCTCCAGTTTTAGCAAGGATGGCAGACATTCCTTGCCACAACACAGGAAAACTACACTCAAAGCCTTCTTGGGGAACAACTCTGCCACTCCCACTTCCTTCTTGGCCTCCTGGTCTTCTTCCACCTCCCACTCTATGCTGCTCTCCCATTTTCTAACAGCCTCCTCCACTTTTGATCCTTTTTTTCACTGTCTTTGGGACCTGAACCCTTTGCAGTTCCCACTGCCTCCAGGCCTCCAACTATTTTTTTGCCTCCCACCCCTTTTTGGCCTTCTAACATCCCAGTCTCCTTTTCTGGTCACCAACCCTAGTATTCAGTCTCCACCCGTCACCCCACTCCCATTTTCCAACCTCTCTTGTGCCTGCCCTTTCTAAACTCCCACCCTGTTTTAAGTCTGCCACCCTTTTTTCATCAGGCTACTCCTCTCCTAACCTCCCATACCTTTCTGAACTTCCCTCTCTCCTTTTGGGCTTGGCCTCCTGTTTTCAGTCTACAATCTTGTTTTTTTTCTGCCTGCAATCCTGTTGTCAGCCTGGCACTCCTCTTTCACCCCTATTTCAACCTTTTTCCATCCTCTCACCCTTGTTCAGCCTCGCATTCCTTTTTAGCTTGCTACCCCTTTTTGCCTTCTAACCTCTTCCTGGCCTCCCACCCATGTTTTGGGGTTTTGTGAAGGGCAGCACTGCAGCTGGGCTATTTTAGATTCTGGAAAACACACCTGAGAGGCTGTTGATCACATTTTTTAACAGCAGGTTGTTTGCAAGGAAACTGCTGAGAGCGTTTGCACTTGGAATTTAATCAGGCCCAAAATATTCAGAAATGCCTCAGCAACAGCATTATTCTTCTCCTCATCTGTCAGCCGGATGTCTGTGCAGGCAAACATGGGGAGAAGTGGTAGATCTGCTCACACAGATACATCCCCTCTGACATTAGCCTTATCATCTTGCTTTCCTGTGTCCCCACAATCTTTTGGCCATGGCTTAGTGTTAGCTGTAATTGTTGTTTAAGATTAAAAGCCCCTGTGCTCTTGGGAGGGGTTGGTCCCTCCCACATTGGTGGTTCTGCGCCACCTGGAGTGGTGACACAGGGCAAGGAGAGCCCAGTAATAGCATCTTGCAGTGGTCAAGCTGGCCTCATGTCTCCTCAAAACCTTGCCAACTTGGGTTAAACTTTCAAAATGGGTGCTTTCAGCCCAAGCGCTGATGCAGTGTCTTCTCCCCTAGATTCTCCATGCATCAGCCCTTTGTATCATTCTGCCTGGGAACACATTAGCTGTTTTCACATAGAAGACATTTTAAGTGTCTTCACGCACAAGGAAAAGCATTTTCCAAGGCATGCAATTATTGTCAGCTTTCTAAAAAAGCAGTGGTAGGACAAACTGTCTCAGTTTTATCTTAAGGGTTGTACAAATTTCAAGCAACTAGATTTGCAGGACAAATCTTAACGTTCCTTCTTCTATGCCCTCACCTATTGTGACAGTCAGCTAAGAGACGTGAGTTTAATCTGCCATTCCAGCTATACTGTTAACCTCGGATCCTCACTTAGGACAATATTTAAACAGAAGCTTTAAAAAGACATGAAAGGAACATTTTTTATCAGTGATGATCTGAGCCATTTGTCCCTCTCAAGGCCTTGGGAGTCAACAATAAGAACATCTGTAAGACAGCTATACTGGCAATCGGTTCCAAAATACAAACAACTCAGTAATTTATAATAGACCCCTACCATTGAATTGTATTGGGATATTTTTCTTGATCTCAGTGTTTATTCTGTGTTACACTCATTTCTAATAATCTGTCTGTCCTATTCATTTACCTATTGATGCTCATCAGATTTAGCTCTGGTTTTGTACTGGGAAGTCCATGAAGCAGGCTGGATCTACCATTCTAATTATTTCAATTCAATGGATTGAACAAACTTGAATTAGGAACTAACTTTTAGCTACACCAGAGTGCTAGATTCTTGTTATTTAGAGGAATTTATACCTGCAGTTGTTTTGTTTTTTCTGATTTCTTGTCCCAGTACAAATGATAGTTTTCACTCTGGAACCATTTTTTCCCATATTAAGTCTGTCACAGATGAAAAGTCATCTGGCCCTTACCTTCATCAGTTACATTAAAAACCAAAATTCCAACCACCCAGGCTCTGCTCTGGGTTCTTTTATAACACCAGAGCTCTCAATCTCCCTATTCCCTGGAATGAAACCTCAACTTTGTAGGTGAAGGCTGCAGTGCTGTGGTCAAAAGGTGCAGAACTGGAAACACAGAAACTCAGCCCTGTTTGCAGCAGACGTGAGGGCAAGCAGAGCAGTTGACTCTGAGCAGACCACTGGAAGGGGAAGAAGCATGAAGATATTGTGATATTTGGGTGTAGATGCAGTTGATCCTACAGCCAGATGGCATCTGCATCCTTAGTCATGCAGCCAAGGTGGTTTGTGCAGGGTATGTGGTTCCTCTATTTCCCTGTGATAGGGTTCCCATCAGGTTTTCCGCACTAGACAATGTCAAAATGAGACAGGCGTGGGGTTAAAGTCCTTGAAGAAGCATGTGAGGTAGTGCCAGAGGTTTCACAGGTGACACTTAATTTCTGAGCAAGTGTGGAGGTGGTGCTGGGAAGGGCATTGCATTGTGCTCTCTGGGGTGATTTGAGAAAACAAGGTCATTAGAGATGCCATGTGGCTTGGTGCTAGAGCAGAGATGTGTAGCTGTGTGTTGCAGCACAAGGAAGATTTTCAAGCTAAGCTGCATGCACAGCTCCTCAGCTTTGCCTGGACTTTCTTCTTCTTAAATATTAAGAAGCTTTGTGCATCGTTTCTCAGAGGAGGTGGATCATGTGTTTGCTCAGGAGGATTCAGTAATTTGGTTTTTAGGCATCTTTGACCAGAAAAAGTGAGTTAGGCAGATACATTCCTCAGCAGAGGTCTTTTCCAGCCAGACTTCCTTGCCCCTTCCTTGGTCTCCATGTCCTGCCAGGCGAGCACTGTGCTGCCGCTTGCTTGGCATTTTGGAGGGGTGGGCTGATTCCTGCTGCAGTTAAGGGAGAGGGCTGCGCTTCAGTCCCCATGGAAACAATTTGGAGAGTTTTTGAGCTTGTGTAGCGTTGCTGTGCTGTGTTTTGCCTTCCTTTTCACTTTCATCAGGAGGGCTGCAAAGCTTTAATTCATTAATGTTTGAAAAGCACTTTGAGGTCCTTGAAGAAGGTGCTACAGAGCAGCAAAGTGTTATTACCTCAGATTAACTGTTTCTGTTTTTCCCTGGAGTCGCAGCTGTGAGTGCTCCTGTGCTTGGTGGAAGCCAGAATAAAGGAGAGAGGTCTTCTAGTAAGGATGGCCTTCTGGAGAGCTCTTCTGCCAATGTGGTCTGTGCTGCACAAAGTCACCTCGACATCAATGGGAAGTCTGAGCAAAACTTCTGCAGTTGCAGTCAGACAGGGAATACATTCTGAAAACCTCAGCAGCCTGATTCACATGGGCAAATTGGACAGAATTCATGAAAAGAAATGGCACTGCCTGGTTCCTGATGCGTATCTAAACATGGCAACCATCATGCAGATGTTGGACTGAGTGAATGAGAGCTCACAGCAAAGGAAATGGGGAGCTACTGCTGCCTTGGATGTGAGGATCACCCCCAAAAGCTCTGTTAGAAGACACTGTTCTCTCTTATTAGAATATTTAGTCACTTTAGTGGTATATATCCACTAAATCCAACTGCACTTAGGAGGACAGTTTCTTCTCCTGCCTTTAGTGGTGGAATGCAGAGCTCTCTAGTATGGCTTGGAGCAGATTGCACCCCGATGCTGTGGCAGAGTACTCGTCTGTAATTCAGGAATGTAACAAGCTACAGCCTAAGGAATTTTACATTTCTGTTCCCCACCAAATGTCTCAGCACTTTTCAGATATCTGATGCTCTCCAGCCCCAGCTAAACTCCTGCTAAACCCATTTGCACTTGGGAATCACTGCACAGCTCTGGGTACTTCTGCAATGACGGATGGGGCTCCAGTTTCCCCATCCCTTACTCCTCTTTCTGCTCCTTTTTGGGAAACTCCATAAGGTGGGTTTCATGCAAAATCATCTTCAGCTTCTAGATGCATTGCCCTCTCCAGCTCTCAAAGAGGTAGCTGCTGAGTAGGTTTCCTGAGGAGCCTGCCAATGGCTGTTTTGTCTGGCATGGCTTTTTCTTTCTTTTCTTCAGTTCTGCTTTTGTTTTCAGGGTATGGTGCTATTGCTTTTTTTAAAAAAAAAAAAAATTCTTGGAAGTTGCAAATAATAAACACAAGCTAAATATGCCCTGCCTGCTTTGTTATGGATACAATGAGCCAGAACCACATTGCCCCATCCCTGGTCTCGATTCCACCAACAATTACAAAAGCCACTTCTAAACTGTTTAACATGTAAACCAAATATCTTCCCATACATACTTTCTGCAGTTTGTGCAGTGATCAGCTGGAAACCAACCATACCAAAAAAATGAAGGGATTGATTTCTATCTTGGTCAGGTCCTTGCCTGCAAGGCTACTCAGGCCCCAGGTGAGGGAGAAAAAGTGGGGGACAAGCAGGGTGAATGCTGCCAGGAAGGGCCCTTTCTTTCACAGCGGTTTTAGGTCAGCTTGAGTCATCCACAAGTACACCCTCGCTTCATACTTCTCTTCCCCAAGGATGTCCCATCTGCTTCCAGCCTCTTCTCTTGCTCCCTCCACAGCAGGCACCAGGCTGCACTTTTATGCCTGTTCAGTCTCAGGTTCCCCTTCTCCCTTCTGTACAGCCTCTCGCTGCTGTTACTGTGATTCATTAATTCTTCGGATATATCAGTGAATGGAAAAAAAACCTAACTAAACATCAGGTTATGCTGCTCTGTACATTCTCTATAGTGACTCACAAGTCTGACCAGATAACTCCCCTCTCACTTAGTCACTCTCTCCCTCCCAGATAGGCTTGTCTGACTCCTCACTTCACTCCTGGCTTATAATTACTCTGTTTTCTTCGCCATTCCCTCTCCAGCTCTTGCTCTATGGGAGAGCTTCAGGATGTGAAGTTCTCCCTCACTGACCCGTTGCACACAATTGAAGAGCAAAGGAAAACACTGACTGCAGCAACTTTGCTTATGGAGAAACCATAAAGCAGAACTCCACTCTCACCCCCTGCCCTACCACCCCTACCCCCACCCCCACCCTTTCTCCACTTGGGCTAGGCACAAATTACTTTGTCATTGTGGTGAAACAAATAAGGCTTCATTATCATTACCATCCTGATGGGAGTAAACAAGTTTATTTACACTTGAGCACTGCTGAAGAATAAAGTCATAGAGAAAAGTTCAGGGTAGGTGGCCTGTCTTTGTCATTAGGGACAGCTTATACAAAATCACTGCCTGCTCTGCCAGACAGGCTGCTATTCAGGCAGGCCCGGGTTAATCAAAGTACGGTGTGTGCTTGTTAAAAGGAGGACTACAACACTTGTAATCATGGGTGGTCACATTTTTATTTAATGATACGTATCTTTCCTTTCTCCAGCATCTGCTCATAACCCTTTGCCTCCCACTCGCCTGTCCTCGTGCAATGACTAATTGTGACTCTCCAAATCAAATCTGATACCAGGTCCAAATGAGGTAAACCCACTTAACAAGTGATTTTTATTTTTAAAGAATCTTTTTTTTATTAACAGCCTTGAGATTCCAACAAAGCAAAAAGACCTCAAAGCATAAAGGGCCCCACACGTGTAATCACTGTAGCTAAAATAATAATAAAAGGACATCTGCAAACAAACTTGTGGGAAGAAAGGGCTGAAAACCAGAACGGCTTCCTTTCTTTCAAGGCCTTCGTGTGGCCCCAGTGATAAATCTGTTGGGACAAGGATACTTCAAAGCTAGAAGTCGAACTCTGCTCTTTCTTGTGTGAGTCTCACAATTCATATCAATAGAGTTACACCCAAGCAGGAGGCTCAGACCTGCTGCTCTGCTCTGGCAAATACAGTGAAAGACAAAGCCAGCCATGACAGGGAAAGCTATGTATTTATCTATGAGATGACCTTGTTACAATCATGCTGCACTGAATGTCTCCCAGTTTTCCTGCTTTTTCTTACAACTAACTAGTCTGAAGTGCTCATACCTGGACTGTGGGGAAGTACAAGCTCAGATTTTTTTTTTTTTTTTTTTTTAAAATTTTTTAATGTACTGGGTGTAATAAAAAGCCATACAGAAGGACTGGAAAAAAGACACAACTGGCACAGCTGACACAGAGGCAGAATTCACCATCGCTCACCCTATATTTTCACCTGCCTGCTGCAAGCTGTTACTCCTTTCTGCGGTCACACATGGAAAGTTCCACTGCCTGTCTACCAGCACCACTCCCCCACAGTTATGTTTGTCATTCGCTGACACCCCCAAGCCCTTCTCATTGAGACTACTCTTGAGCCACTCCTTACCCACCCTGTATTTGTGCTTTGGATTGCCATGACCCTCAATCCCACTGTCCATGTCACTGACAACGATGTTAAACAGTACTGACCCCTGAGGGACATCACTTGTCACAGATCTCCACTTGGACATTGGGCACTGACTGCAACTCTCTGAGTGCAGCCATCCAGCCAATTCCTTCTTGAGAGAGTGGTCCATCCCTCAAGTCCACAGGTATCCAATTTGGCAATCAGGATGTTACACAGGACAGTATCAGATGCTTTACACAGGTCCAGGTAGCTGACACCAATTGCTCTTGCCTTATTCACTGGCGCTGTAACTCCATCATAGAAAGCCACCGAGTTCATCAGGCATAATTTGCCCTTGCCAAAGCCATGTCAGTTAACAATAGTCACGCCTTCTTCGTTTTCCATATGGCTTAGCAAGGCCTTCAGGAATATCTGCTCCGTGATCCTGACAAGCACAGAAGTCAGACTGACTGGCCTGTAGTTTTTGGGGTCTTCCTTTTTTCCCTTTGTGAAGATGAGGGCTATGTTTCCCCTTTTCCAGTCAGTAGGGACTTTCCTAGATTGCCGTGACATTTTGAATATGAGGGATGGTGGTTTGCAACTTCATCTACCAGTTCTTTCAGGACCCAAGAGTGGATCTCACTGGGCCCCATGGATTTTTTCACCTTCAGGTTGCTTAGATGGTCATTAGATGCATTAGCTAGCTGCAACCCATCTCTTTTAGTTTCCTTACGAGGTCAGGGAAAACATTCTTCTACTCTCCTGTTGCCTCATGCTCCCTTCGTCTGAAAAGGACTAAAACCATCTATCCTCACATCTCCACGTAAGGCCTGGGGCAGCACTAGATCAGGAAGAGCTGTCACTGATACAGGAGGAGAAGGAGCAACGTGAACGTGTCACTGCCTGCTCTGGTGCTCCCAGCACTCCCTGCCCCTGTTTTAACCTCTGTTTCTAGGTGTATTTATTATTCTGGAGGAAACAGCCTGTTGGCTCCATGAGTTATGATAAGAGGGAGAAAGATGGACTTTCAAACCTGGGGCAGCCAGGTTCAGCAAGGAAAATTCAGGTAGCTAAAGGTATAATTCAGAACTGTTGTCACAAGTCTGTGGGAATTAACTTCAATCAAGCTCCCACAGCTTCTGGGAAAAGGCTGAGAGACCACTGGAAACTGCTTAGCAATAACCACAAGTTAAGCCATCCTCCTAGAAAAGTGACCAACAACCTCCTCTCTTTACTCTGCACAAAGTCACAGATGAAAATGACTTTTTAATTTTTCTTCAAAGGTAAGTACACTCTAAAAAGCACAGCGACATCGGCAGTGACTACCATCACTGAGGGATTTGGTGGAGATCATTCCTTTGGCCCCAGAGCTCCAAAGTGCCAAAGAGGTGTAGGAAACCTGCCCAGGGTGCCTGTGGTGCACACAGCTGCTCTCCACACACCTCATCACCAATGTGCATGTACAAAGCTGGGGTGTGAAGACATGTGTGCTACAGGGGTAAGTCTGCACTAATAAGGAGTGCAGGTAGAGCATCACACTGCAGGAGGGTGAATGGAAAGCGTTGCTGAGGCTGCAGGTGACAAACAAGAATGCTGCCTGTGAAGCGGAGAATACAAATCTATTACTTAAATAAATATGCCAAGATACTAGGCAATGCTGAAACAATGTGCATAACTAATACTCATTGCTTGAAAATCATTAACCTCTCCAAGTGCTTTACACATATTAGCAAGCAACCCATGGAGCCCTGCTGCTCTACCCCGTGGGAGGCAAACCAAGATGCAGAGAGTACAGGATCTCATTTCCAGATGATGTCTCTGGATTTGGAAGCCCGGTATGAGCCCCTCTAAACTACAGAGAATGCTTTGGAAAAAAAAAAGTAGATGAAAATGAGTGGGTTTTTAATTCAGAGTGGTAAGAATCATATAATAGAAATACAGAATGCCAGGTTGGAAGGGACCTCAAGGACCATGTGGTCCAACCTTTCCAGGTAACAGTAAAATTTTAATAAGATGGCCCATCTCCCTGTCAAGCTGATCTTAAAACTGTCCAATAAGAACTGTGTGTCTGTGCACACAACAGAATGAAATCAGATGAAGAAAACTGAAAGTGAACATGGGAACCTCTCACTTTCTTTACTGCTCTGTGTTCAGAGGCAGGAACAAATTCAAGTAGGCAAACAAGAATAGCCCAGGCCTTCTCTGACCTCTGCAGTCACTGAAGGTGTCTCTGGGTGTCTTGCTTCACCTTTTCTTCTTCCTTTTCTGTCTTTCCCCTCATCATTTACAAAAGGAGACAGGGAGTCCCTGGTAGTGCAAGGGCTAATGAGTGAAAGCTTGCACCTTGCTACAGGGAGGGTAAGACTTATGAGTCTTCATGTTGTCACCAAGGTGTTGTTGAGCTTACACTGCATGAAATATTCCAGAACTCCTGCAAACTGTGGGATTTAAATTCACAGGCTATAATTACAGAGTCTCCAGCACCCTCCCACACTTTGCAATGCCTCCACAAGAGAGAGCAGCAAAAACACCTGTCCCAGGCTCCTGTGGGCTTGTAGGCCCTTGCCCACAGTCAGGCAGGGCTGTTTCCCTGGCAGGCAGCCGGGGTTGCAGGCTGCCTGCTTCCAGCTGCCCTCCGCTGCCTGACAAGGGCTGTGGGGTGGCAGTAGGAGTTCTCTCGGCTGCATTTAGGATACAACTTCAGTGTGGAGCCACAGCAGTCACAGTTACAAACAGGTGCTCAGCCAGGTTAATTTGATGCCATTTTGCAGTCAGCTCGATAATCAACATAAACACAAGGCTGGGAGGACTTGGAGAACAAAGAGCAGGAAAACAGCCTTCCTGAGACTGCTTCTGCCTGTATGAGCCTAGGCATCACTACAGCCGTGAACCCCCAGCAACACTTCTGAGGCTCCCCCAGATCACCATCAGCACAATGGACTTGATACACCCCTGCTTCCCAGGATAGGGGCTAGTACTGGCCTTTGCTGCAGCTGTGTAAATCAGGAGCATGAGGGAGTGATTAAGTTGACATAAAATGCCCAGCTATCAAAAGGGTAGTTCCATGGTACTTCACGCTTAGGTTAGGGCAGTATTGCATAAGAAGAAGCCCACCTCCATACACAGAGGAACATTCCCTGCATACCTAGCAGGGATCTGGACAGCAGACAAAGTCCCAGAGGCTTTATGGCAGATCACAGGGTCCCTCCAAGCTTCATCAGGGCCAGGCTGTCTCTGGTCTGCAGCATGCTTCCTCCATGGCTGGGAGCAGGTTCCCTCTGTGATGTATGCCAGGGTCTCTTCCAGCATGTTGTTATGAAGCCAATTGTGAGCTGATGTCATGAGAGGCTCTGCCCAGACTGGCACAGGCAGGCTTCTGCACAGAGGTGGTTCTTTCTGCCTCCCAGGCACTTTTTGGAGAGCCCTTACGCAGCATCCTCCCTTCCCTGCCCCCACAACCAAGCAGCAAGATGAGGAGATCTTCCTTCCTCCTGCTCTTCAAGTCAGGGCAATGCTAGTGGCAGAGCCAGCAGAGCCAGCTGGCCATTGAGAAGCTCCCCAAGACCTCACTGGGCAGCAACTGAATTGCCTGGGGATAGGGAGGGCCCATGGCCCACACCCTGGGCCACCTTGGGAATGCAGTTACAGCACCTACCCAACAAATCCCTGCCAAATGGAGTAAATGTATAGGCTGGGGCTGTCAAGGCTATCTACAGCCACCACCCAAAAGCTGCAGCACCAGGAGTTGGTGGTGCCTTAGGCTGTGTGGGGACAGTAACAACTACGTTGTGTACTGTAACTGTGCTGATGCTGCGAAAGCTCCTCAGTTCCTTCTATCTCTGTCCTCATGCACTTAATCTTCTTGTTCATTTGTTTTTTTTTAATCCTGTGCTGATGTTTATCTCATCTCATGGTGATATGGGAGGGGAGTTTTCATCACAGTGAGTTTGAGAGTTAATATTGGGTCCTCTGATTTGTGGCTAAAGGTGCACTTGGAGCAGAGTTGCAGTTATGCCTTCTCTCCTGCTGTAGCTCCTAGCTCCAGGGTGATGTTTGCTCCTAAACCTTCAATGTATCTCCTCCCTTCTCCCTGTGGACATCTGCTTTCTTATGCATTGGCTGCAGGGAGGACCCTGTACAACCCCTTCAGCACTGGTCTACACAAATATCCTCTGCATCCTGGAGAAGCAGAGGTAACTCCTCAGTGGGAGCAAGGGCCCTCTGGTTTTTGCTTCAGGCTCTGCTGATGGATATGCACTGGGTCATCAGTGTGACCAGCTGCAACCCCTAAAGCAGCTCCTACTTGGCCTGTGATGCCACAACCCTGCCAGAGCATTTCATTGCTTGTTTGTCTGACTCCACTCTGTCTGTATTTGGGCTGACATTGAGCACTCCGAACACTACTCATCCACTGCTACCCATTATCATTGCAGCTGCTGTGTTAGGAGCCCTTCACAGCTGGTCCTCTGCTGTTCCACTCTGAGGTGACTAATGCTAAATCTGATAAAGTGCACCTGATATGACTGTGAATAACTGATGTAAACTTAGCAGACAGTCGTATGACATGCCATGTGGGCAAATTAATAGACCCCCCAGTAAATTCAGCATGTGTCCTATAATCCCACTTCAAGGGCATCTCTTAGGTCTTCATCTCTAAATTAGCTACTGTGCTCCCTTGGGAACACAGCACTGGAACTTCTCTGGTCAGAGGATTCCCCCTTTCACCACTGTGATCATGGGGCAGCAGTTCTGACCACAGTGAAATGCTCCACTCTGTGCTCTTAGGAGGAAATTTCCTCTCAACAACTACTAGAGTAGCACAAATAAACTAATTTCTTTCTTTGTGCTGCCTAAATTGAAACAGAGTTTCAGGACTTAAAGTGCCTTCCCTGTGAGAACAGGCACACCCGAAAGGAGGCACCTCATGCCTTGTAGCTGCTCTTGGATTGGTCATGGCACTGCAGAAGTCAGATTTGCATTGAGCGATTTGGGAGCTCAAAAGCAGATTGTTTCCAAGCTCAAGGGTCTGGTTCTTGCAGGGTTGGCCATCCCACCTGCCCAATGAGGTGCTCAGGGAGAACGGCGCTAGCAGGTCTGTCATTTCTCATGCGTCACTCATCCATGCTGCTCAGATCTGCACAGCTCCTACACTGTGATCAAGGTGGTGTGAGACCCACAGTGACTACAAGTGCTCTGGAAGGGTTTCCCAGCAGGAGCCCTGTGTGTCCAGTTCTCTGCACTGGAGACTGTAGTGCTGCCAGGACAGGGTGGCCCTACACCTTGCTGGACTGCTCGGGGTCTTGCCTGAGCACCCTGTTCTTCATCTGTGGAAAGACCATCCAATCCAGTGTGTGCTAGAGTGATGGCAGCATCTCCCCACATCAGAAGTCAGACATGTTCTCGCTTCAAAAATGGCTTGTTCCCCTAGATTCCCATAGGGATGAATGTGGCTCCTCAAATGAACTATTTCAGTGATTGTAATGTGGCTCCTCAAATGAACTATTTTAGTGATTGTTTTGATCTTACCCAAATGAAAAAAAGGAAAGGAAGGGATATGAAAAAGGCAGAAATAGAGAGTTTTGGTTTTCAGAACCACCAAATCATCTGACTGAGGGATCAAAGCATTTAAAGCAGGATCCAAACCCATTCTGCATTTCTCATGGGACCGAGACACATTTCTCAAACGGTTCCAAATTGCTGTCACATCAACCAACAGCTTTACTGGCGAGCAGCACGATGCTATGTCAGGGCAGCCAGAGCCCCGTGTGAGCTGCAGGCCACCCACAGAGCCTCCGTCTGTGTCACGCTCACTCTGGAGGGCTGTCTCCAGCCGTGGGTGTCCCAGCTGAGGTCCTTCAGGGGCAGCTCTGAGGTTCTCTGCATAGCAGCGCCAGGGTCCCCCATTCAATGTTTGCTTCCTTCCCTGGACTCTGCAACATCACCCCTCATTTCTGTTTGCTCCCTGGGCTGTTCTTCTGTAATCACACAACCTCCCTGTCATCCCTCCCTCCCTGCATCGTTCCCCCAGCGGATATTTACAGGGAGGATTTCATTAGATTATCACACCAACATTGCTTGTACACAGCTACAAATTAATTTAGTCAGTTTGCATTTTAGCTGACCTGATATTCATTATATTCCAGTCAAGTGGATGTGTTTTCTGTTTGACGGCTTGTTTCATGATAAGATATGTGGTCCAAAGTGCTATACTTAGAAATAGAGGTAATATTTGCAGACACTCCTTGCAAATACTGCAATTACCTGATAAATTATAGCCCTTGCTTTTGGTGGATTACACTCTTATCCCTCCTTTCCCCCCCACTTTCCTCATTGCCATATTTGTGTAGACTAGATAGGAATGGTCTTTAAATCAGCATAAACAAAGCAAATTTGACTGGTTTTAGAGTCTAAACCTCTGTGGTCACTCAGAGTCCTCCCATCTCTGCAGTGCTGTGGTGGCCTGCAGTGGCTGGTAATGCTTGGGATGCCAGAGCATTACAAATACTGCATTTTAATAACAATCTCAGTCCAGGAGATTGGAAATTGGAGTCTAAACATAGCCCCAAAGAAGGATGAAAAGGGAAGTTGACAGGACTTAAAAACAGCATTAAACATGAAAGAGTGATGTAACTGTGGTTCCTCTGCACCACACAAAATAAGCAAGCTGCAACCTGCCCTCTGGGGATGGACAGATAGACAACTGTATGAGGGAATGGCACATTGACACAGTACTTCTTATCCCAGGATCAAAAAGCACTTTTAATCTGTGCAACTGAACAAAATTCAGCCACTTTAGCCAACCACCTCTGAGGCAAGATACAGCTGCTGGTTGCAGCAGCCCAGCACATGCTATCAACTGATTATTCTGCCCATTTCTTATTTTTTATTTCAGTTTAATTAGAGGGAATGATTCAAGCATGAACATTTGACTTCATTCTTGTGTGACACTTGTCTGCCCTTGTAACATCAATGAAGTTGCTCCTGATTTACACCAGTTTAGGGCCTGTAGGTTGTTCTTGTTGTAACCCAAGCCATGGCTGAACTGTGCCCTCTACCTCAGGGTGGAAAATGGCATCATCCCACCACTGTTCTTTGTGGGACAGCCTGGGGCAGAGGTGACCCTCATGGCAGCATTGACTCTCCAGTATTTGACCTCACTGGAGAAGCCCAAAACAGATTGGTAGGATGGAAATCTACTCTGAGCAGATAGCCATCAGTGTGCGATTTGGCACATCACCACTCCAGCAAAACCACAAGTAGGTTAAAAGCCATGACTGGTCTGATGTGGCAGCATTCCTCTCCCAATTCTTCCCATTGTAAAGTACAACACCAAGACAGAGTGGAGAAGTGTGGTCCCAGTTTGGCCACGTTTCAAAAGCTGCATACACCTGAGCCACAGCTCTCTTGTCTACTTAATGAGAAGGATGTGTGTGATGGCAAGCAAACCTGGACAGCTGGGAACTGCTTCAAGCTTGCTGGCAATGGTGTGCAAGTGGGATTTGCTTAAGAGACCTCAACATGAGAAAGGAAGCAAAACAAAAAGAGTGTGTGAGCTTGAGCTGACCCTATCACCCTGCTCATCCTTTTCTGCCTTGTGTAGGACTGCTTCAGCCTCCCTCTGCCACTTGACTCTCTCCTCACTTGACTGGGGACTACACATCATCAGCTTCTGCTGTTCCTCACCTGCTCACAGGTACAACTCTTTCCTGCCGTCTTTTCCCATAATCCCTGCCGAGTGTCATGCTTTCTGCCCCCTGCCAGGAGATTTCTTAGGGGCTTTCTTTGTGCTTAAGCACCTTGCAGTCAGGAACCCTACAGCAATACAGTTTCATTATCTGCATGCCAAATCCATCAGTGAGTGGATCTCCAAGGTGACATAAAAACATGCATTGCAAATGAAATGCTCCACTGCTCTCCTTTGCCTCCTGCCATCACCGGAGATCATTGTGGTTAGTTTTCAAGACAGCTCTTCCCTGCTAATTAGCATTTAAAAGTCTTCCTCTGTCACCCTGCCACCATGATATAGGCCAAGATAGCCCAGGTTGTTCCTTGGAATAAATCATCACTGGAGAAACATCAGAGGGCTCCTTGTAATCCCACAGATCTGTCCTGAAACTAAACCTGTCCTCCTGCATCTGATGCAGCAGTCTCTGCAAAGATTGTTTCAGGACTTCGACCAGATTTAATTCTCATGAAACACTTTTCCAGGAAGTGTGAGCCTAGTTTATCACACAAGATTTTGGTTTTCACACCAGTAAGTAGTCTGAGCAAAGAAAATCCTCTGTTGTGTGTATCACAGTGAAAAATCACTGAACATATCTGTGTTTCCAGTCTCCTGTTGAAATCCCACCCTTTCTTTGCACAGATCACAAGAAGCTGGAGAGAGATATTATCCTTTACTTTGCATATTTGCAGTGCTTAGTACAACAAGGGCCTAATTCCTCACAACTTTGCTCTTGTTCTGCAAAACTCATAAGATATAATGCACCTTCATCTGCAGCTTCCCATACAGGGTGAGAGTGAGTTGAGGGACAAAGTGACTTGTAGAATTCCTGTTTGCACAGGCTTGTGATCCACCTGTCATCTTATGAGCCTTGTTTCAGAAGTGGCCTCATGTCTCTGGGCATCAACATCAGGAGTACCCTCGGTCTGTCCCCATCTTGGCATCAAACCTGTAAAATTCAGTACATCCCATTCCCTCCAACTCACATTCCATACCCTCAGGGTCTCAAACCATGATGACAGAGATACTCTTACTCTCTGTGTTTGGGGACCCCCTCCACCAGCCATGCACTCTGGAGGCCTTAACAGATTTGGTTCCATCTCTTTCTTCAAGTGATGTTTCCACTGCCAGATGGAAAAGAGGTTGTTTTTCCATGTAATCTAACCGTCACTCAGCAAATGTTCCAGCCACAGAGCCTGGTTGCGTTCAGAGTTTCTGCAAATGCTTCTCAGGTTTTGTTAGCAGCCACCAGTGGATTTTTATTCTCAAACCTGTCCTTCGTATAGTTGGGGAGAAAAGCCAAAGAGCGAATCAGTGCATCAGTTAGCAGTGGCTCAACCTTGAAGGAGGAGAAGGAGCGTTAAATCAATGACTGTTAACCTCTCTGACCTAAACCAGCAGCTCCTGAACTCCTTTTGCCTCGAGACTATTGACATGACAGCAGGAGCGCTCTGAGGCTCACTACAACCATGCATCACAGTTGTTTTGTCACAGGACATGGTGTGGGGCTTTGCACACAGGACTGTGCACTGCTCTGAAGGAGTCTCTGTGCCACAGCATATGCCATAGGTAGGGAACCATCACCTGCAAGAAAGAGATGGAGAGCAACTCTCTCTTACTCTTGACTTGATATTTTTCAGTCTGGTTATTGGTTTTGCAATGCTGACCTACAGCAAGATCCGCCTTGAAGACCATGGGAAGTAGGCTCAGGAATGGAGCACAGTCCTCTGGGAATGTCTGTCTCCACTCAGGCACAGAGAGTCCTACAGTCACTTCCACAGGCTACGCTGTTTGGACCAACAGTCCTTTCTGAGAAGTGGTATGAATTACACATCACACAAGCCTGCTTATAGTTACTCCTAATACCTCAGCACAAGACTGACCTGTGCCATGAACATGGTCAGGCTTTTTTATTGTTCCACATACACCTGACGATGCCAGATTGCCACCCTGTAAGCCAGGCGCCTATCAAATCTGTGTGAAATGCTACTGGGATGATTGCAACTCCCTTTCATTCTGCCCCCTTTGCTCTCTCTCTCTCCATCTTTCACACAGTAGTTTGAAACTGCAAATTGTGAGTGCCAACTCTGGAGAATGCTGCCCTGTTTGCAGTTGTTTGGTATCTGTAGAAAGGGACAATGGTGAGGATGAAGCTGCCCAGGCCCAAGGATGCACTGTACTTGTTCTGTCAAGTGGATCTCACCACTAAATAACAAGAAGCCAGCAAATGAGTCACTCTCGGGGCTGCTGTAAGCTCTTCTCTGCTTCGACATTGCTGGGTGTGTGTGTGGCAATAGAAGAATGGGAAGTGTGGTGTTCTGCTTTTTTTGCTAATGAGTTCCAACCTGATTCCAACGTTCCCACAAACAGCAATTACCAGGTTGCTCTGCAGCACAAAGTACTAGGAGACACAGGGATGAGCACAAATCACTGTGAGCTCTATGAGCCTGAAGGGCAGGAGATGTGTGACCCAAGAGCTCCCTTGGAAGCCCTTGTCACAAGAAGACACCCACCAGGAGAGTGCCTTTGCTGGTTTATAATTTCAAACCTTCTGTAACAGTGAGAATTTTTCAGCCCATGGTCTCAAACATTAAGATGATGTGAGATATAGGTTTTGATTTAGGGGACTGCTTAAGTATTTCAAAATGATTCCTACTTCTCTAGGGTCCCTTTATGTGAGATGCTGGTGAGTTTCCTCCTCAGATTCTCTAGTAGTCATTGCTATATGCCAGTGGGCAGTCTCAGCCTCTCTCCAGACCCTTAAAGTAATTTACACTAAAAGCAACATTTAGATGCTGTTTGATGTTTTGTTAATCTAAGCAGGTTTGCAAATTATCTGCAAGCCCAGAATTTGGGTGTGCAATGGATCTTTTTCTAACTGCACATCAAACCCTAATGCTAACCCCTAACCCTAACACTAAACCTGACCCTAATACTAGCCCTGACCCTGACCATAACCCTAATCCTAAATCTAACCCTAAGCATGAGCCTGTTGCTCCTGATCCTCAGTGGGCATTTGTCTCTTGAGACAAGGTTTCCAGACTATAAATTCTCAAAAAACACTTCCTGGCTGTCTGTCTTATTTTGAAAACTTGGCTTCACATTTCTGAGCTTTTCTGTCTCTATCACATCCAAACTTCCAGAACTGGAACTTTATGAATGAACATTTGGTAACTGGCCTTGTGGTTTTCCAAAAAGCAATCATCATAAACAGACATGCCTGAGAGCAACAGTTTGAGGGATTATGCCTTCTCCTCACCTTCTCCTCTGGGATCCTTTGCTGGAGGCTTTTGCATGGTTAGGTTGCTGGAGTTACCTGAGATTTCTTGTTTCTGCCTGCACTAATGCAGGTTTTTTCTGTAGAACATGAATTTAAACCTCAAGTCTGAGCTGCCTGTAAAGTAGTAAGAGAACTTGTCCCATGGTCTGGGCTCCATCCCATGGGTTTATATGCATCAGCAGATCTTCTTCCTCGTTGTGGGGACCTGCTTGGTTTCCTAGGACATCTTTCTGTCTACCCCAGGAAGAACAGGATCAGCCATTGTTGCCTTGGATAATTTTCTAAGGCAGGCAGGCTAAAGGACTGACACACTTTTAACAAACTCAAGTAGCAAAATAATTCACTGAACAGTTTCTCAGGGCTGTTTATTTCGCTATCAGCCCATGACACCATCTTAATGGCACAATGAATTATAGCAGCTGGAGGATGGAGTAACATGTTAATAGCCCTTTTCCACAAGTGAAGCTGTGTTTCTGAGAGGCACTTTTTAGCTGCTATAATATTCCACGTCTGAAGAGAAACAAAAGCAAGTTGTTTCATTGTTTTCTCATTGATAAAAGGCTGCAGCTTAGAGCTCAGAAACAGGGCACAACACCAGAGCGTACAATTCTGAAGGCAGGAATACCTAAACAACCACATGATTTAGGAAGAAAGAAACTATGGCTTCTTGCTCTGATGCAAAACCAGGGAAGAGCATTTGGAGTGCTCTTTAACACACCAGTGCCTGTAATTATGGAAGTTCTACTCTACATGCCCCAAAAAATCTACTGAAGTCAAGGAGAGGGCAGGAAATGCAGCCATAAGCTCAAGGCAGGGAGAAGAGCCAGGTGGCTGCAGTGCTGCACACAGCCGCAGAGGTCTGCTCAACCTTTATCTTGGACTTTTAGTAGGACCTTGGGGAAAATCACCTGCAAATGTTCTGCTGCTGCTGTTTCCAAACCACAAAACAAGACTAATGCATTTACCTCTCACCCTCTGATTTCACTGGGGAGCTCTTCATGACAAGGGATCGCGTTTTGCTGGTGCATTTCCTCAACACCCAGTGCTTCACAGCTCCAATTCCAGCTAAGACTTAAGCACCCCAGTAAAGTACAATTTGGTTCTGCTTTCCTTTAGCTAGGCGGGAGCACTGCCCTCCCTATAGCTTCCTGTGTACCTATGTCTCCAAACAGCCACATGTTTCTGTGTAATCAATGGGGGGATGTTTCTAAGTGCTTTTGTGAAGGTTACCATTGACAAATTGTGAAATTTACTGTTGGAGAGGACAGTCTTGGGTTCTGAGTCTTCACTCCTTGGTAGATGTTGCCCATTTCCATGTTCCCACCACCCCAGGTGAGCTCCCTGACAGCAGAGGCTACATCCTTCCAAACATGAGCTTTGTGTTATCATTTCCCCCTGTTTTTCCTTCCATGCTTGCGTGTGATAGCGATGTCCCAGCCACTCTCTCCCTGGCAGGGGCAGTAGGACCCAGGGCTGAACCCTTAAGCAGCTGCAAGAGATTGGAAAGGGATATACTACCCTTTCCTTCGAATGATTTCAAGTTTTGCAGACAAACCAGAATGTAGCACAAGGCTGCAAAGGCTCTGCCCTGGATAGGGCAGGAGGATCTGTTATATGAGAATCGTTGGGAAACACACAAAGAAAACCACCTGCAATGTGGGCAGACAAAGGCTTGTGCTCCCCCTCGCTCAGCCTCCGCTCAGCAGGGTTCCCTGTGCCCTCATTTTCCTTTACAACTGTGGAGAAGAGAGTGTTATCCTGTCTCATTCATGGTCTGTTGTGGACTGGTATTTTGGATATAGGGTCTAAATTAGGTTCTAAAAATAGAGCACTGATTTTTTTTTTCCCTTGTTATAAACAGAAATTATTATCTCATGGAAACACTTAACCTCAAATGGAACCTCATCTAATTTTTGCTGTGTTTATTATAGCCTGTGAAATACGAATGAGCATCAGTGATATAACTCTACTTGATTATTGAGCTGTGATGGGCCAGCTGGAAAAGACTCAGCTGCCTGGCTAAAGAACCAAAAGTTCTGATATCGTGTTGATCTTTGTTTGAACGATCCCAACCTCTGAGGCAGCTAATATTGGCTCAGAAAGCTCTGGGAATTCTCCTTTCTCATTGTGTTTTATTTTTACTCACACTGGTCATGGCAGCAACCAGGAAAGGCAGGCTTCAATAGGGGAAATGCATAGCAGTTTGAAAAGACACAATTTACTTGGAAAACAAAACCAAAAAACAAAATTAAAAAAAATTAAACCCCACTAGTTTTACACTTCTGGGGTTTTTTAGATTATTAAAAATGCCTGCAACCCAAAATGCTAGTAGTCACATTTCCCGTTCTGAATGCAGGCCTAGATAATATAGTTATTGTATTGCACATTATCAGTATATGAAATAGAATAAGTGAAACATTGTCCTGGTTTTGCTGGGACAGAATCTCAGACCAACCACCAGCTAATGGGTGTTAGCAATTTGGAGTCAGCCAGGGCAGCTGATGCGAGTTTGCTACAGGTGTATCCCAGACCAGAAATATGCTACTCAGCGTAGAGGGGGAAGTTTGAAGGAGCTGGCCTTTCTTGTGTGGGCTTCAGCTAATTCTGTTCCTCTTCTTTCTCCTGCTCTTGAGAAGATTAGTGTGACCACTCTACATTTGCTGGGCTGAGTGTAACTTTTCATCCTCTATACTGGCACAGGGATCAGTTTGGCTGTTTGGTTAAATCTTTTTTGTTTGTTTGTTTGTTTGTTTCAGTTCTGGGTCTTCTCTCCTTTTCTTAATTCCTGTTCTCTGCTAGGGAAGGGTCATCAGGTGATAGAGAAACTGTTCCAGTTTAGCCCCATATATGGAGACTAATCGTAGACAAACATATATAAAATGCATGTAATAAAAGTGTGGTGGGGAAATTTTGACTGGCTGAACAGGAAGGTATAATTTTGTTTTAATTTCATTTGAGTCAGTAGTTTTCCTATTACAAATTTAAAATTAAAATAACAGTTTAAGCAAATCTTTTCAATCCTGCAAACCTCTGTGATTTATTTAGGTTGGGGAATTCAAGGATTATCCTTTTGGTTCTGAGTCTGTACAGCTTCTGGGACACTGACATCACATTTCATAGCTGGGTTTTCCAGACATTATTCTAATAATCCTAATGATGGCTGCTAATGCCATGGAAGGTCTGCATGCAGGCATCAGAAGTGAAGTTTTTAGGACTCCTCACAGCTAGACTTATGCAATTTAAAAATAACTATACTGATAAAGCTATACTAACAAAGTCTGCTACATCTTCCTGTATTTTCTCAAGGGAAGCAGGCAGATGCATTCCTCCAGGACTGACTTCTTTGAGGGCAGGGTAGACCCCTGCCACCAGAAGAACCACCACTGCTCTTTAACAACCACTGTTTTGTAACATATTCAAAATCACAGAATTTTTAGGGTTTTGTTGTTGTTGTTGTTGTTGTTGTTGTTTTTTTACCATAGACCTCATTACCCATAGGATGATCAGGCAAGGCCACAATTTGTTGTTTTCAACCATTCCCTGTCACTGACTTGATTGTCATTGGATGTATTTAAAGGCAAATAACTGGGGCATCTTCTCATGTAAATGAAACACAAGGCGTAGAAGAGAAATTAGAAGTCCATTCCCAGGACAAGGGGAACAAGTTCAACAGATTGGAAGATTGGTAGAGAAAATCAGTTTGACAAGTTGGGTTACTGTGAAGAAAATAGCTATTTTCTTCAAAGCACCTGATCTGTTCTAGTGAGAGGTGTCCCTGCCAATGGAGCTGGAACTGGATGATCTTTGAGGTCACTTCCAACCTTACCATTTTATATTTTTTTTAACACAAACACAACTCTACTGATTGCAGCAGAGTTAAACCCGACTTAGTCTTCTAGTACTGAGGTAGAACTCAGATATAATTCAAAGTGAAGTTTGATGTTCATCTTCAGATAAATCCCTGTTACATTCAATGGGGAATGTGTTTTGTGAACAGCCCAGGTAGAAAACCATTTTTCACAAAGCTTCTGCAGAAGTCTATGGGAAAATGCAATATGTTTAATTCCACTTCAAAATCCTAAACTGGAAAAAACAATTTTCTAGACAAATCCAAGAGAACACCAATCTGAAAGAAAAATAAAAGTATCTGTACAGTTGTCTGGCCAACTGACTAATGTAATTTCTAAGCTGATATAATTACAGAAAATGGTGGTGGGCTAGAGAAACTTTACCTTTAAATAATGAATGAAATATAAAATAATCTATGAAGATAAAATATTAAACTAGTTGCTGAGTATCTAGTTGCAGTTAGTGGCTTTTCATGATACGGACAGAAAAAATATTTCTGTTGAAAACAGTAAAACTGTTCTGTAGGTTAAATTCTGAAGGCCAAACATTGCAAATGGGACCAATCTGATTATTCTCTTTCCATTAGAGTTTTCATACTTTTATATGTGGCACTTTGGGAGTAGAAATAATGTTACTTAATTTCAACAATGCAACAAAAAAACCCCCAACTTTAATTTGTGGGCAAGGTTTTTTAATATGAAAATAACTAAATAAAATATGTTGATTGTTTTCAAATTAGGATAAAATAGATGAATAATCAGAAGTGCATCTAAGAACTATATATGATGAAAAGAGGGATAACTCTCTGGAACATCCTGACTCTTAGTTATTTAATAATTTAATTACTTTTTAAAAGTCCCCTAGTTAATTTTATTCTCTGCTTAGATAAACAGATTGATTTACATTCTGCAATAAAATGTTAGCTATTATCTCAGAGGATTTTACTGTCAATTCAAAACCACCCAAAAGTGTTAAATCATTCAGGCTCTTGCCCTCACTTATTTTAAAAAGCTTGTAATTTAAAGTATATGCAGGGGCTGAATTCTCTTTGTAGGTTTCCAAATATCCAATACTCATTATTAGTTTGAAGTAAAAAAACCAAAAACTATCATTAAGCCATTTCGATGCCAGCAACTTTGAGTGCAATAAGTGCCTGTGGAGTATCATGGGGAGGCAAGCTGCCTGTTGAGGTGACACTCACTTCTGATTTCTTGGAGTAGCTGCCATGTGTTTTTTCCCCCCTGACATCCTGAATCTCCATTTTAATAGTCCTTTTCTCCCCAGTGCCCCAGCACAGACGCTCATTTGTGTGCTTCTGCAAAGCAGAGGTGGGACAGAATGACTCTGCAAATCCTCTTACCTCCGCTGCTGGTTGTGTCTGGTGGCTGTCAGTGACACTGTGATCCATGCAGGTAAACTCAGGAGGATCAAAAATGTTTGGCCTCACCTTTGTTAGGGAAGAGCATGGTTGTATTGCCAAGTGGCAGCTGCAGGTTTTGTGCTCTTTCTAAAGCGGTCATTGTTAAGGTATCAGGGCATTAAAACCAGCCTGTTAAGGAACAGGGCTGGTAAACTGTGACTGGGATGTGTTGCTGATCCATGGTCTGTAAGGACAAGATAGCCTTGTTTACAGGGAGAGAGACAGAAGGTGAGTACAAGGTAGAAGGTTTGGAAGTGTCACAGAGACTATGTCAGAAAGGGCAAGCTGCTCCCAGTAGTGCACAACTTTGCTTTTGGGGATCCTATATACTCACCTTTTCAAAGGGAAGGATGATGCTGGGCATTCATGGGGAAACAGCTGTTCTGTGTGAGTGATGTGTTAGGATTTTCTGCCCTGGGTCCTCTCAACCATGACTTGTGGTGCTGCATGAGTTCGGAGGGATCAAGAAGTCACTGCTGCCTCACCAGTGAGTGGGAATTGTAAGAGTTTTTATCTACAGATAAAACAGAAAAGGGTTAACAACAATAATTGTGTGTTTGACTCTTACTGTCCTCAGAGATAAAAGGACTTTGGTGAGCAATCAAATACTGCTCAGAGATGCCAGGCCCTTGTGTCTTAATCAGGGAGAAGGTGAGCACTTTTTGAGAAGGGAACAAGACTGCAAGAACTCAATTTAAAGCACCCACATGGTGAGCAATAGGGCTGTATCGTGTTAATATTACATGCTTAATTTTCTGAGCATCCGAGGCTGCAAAGCTGAGTGATGTAGCAAGGGTCAGAGTTGGGAGAACAAATTAGAAGGCATGGAGTTGGCACTCAGGAAAAACTCTTTCCACTCTAAATAACTTCCTTTCAGATCAGAAGATAGCCAGAGAAGCTTTTAACATGCGCTGCATTTCCTGCGCTCCTGGGAAGCATTTGTCTTGATGTCAAAAAGCATGAGTGCTTTGTCATAAAAATAACGTAGGAAGCAATGCAGCCAAAGTAAAATACAGAGGGAGGAAAAAAAGACTTTCAGTTTTGTTGGGTTTGTTGGTTTGTTTTTCAATCAGCCTGACAGAAAACTTTAAGAAATAACCAAACTTTGCATCATCCTGAGAGATGGCTCCAGGTGAAGGGGAAGATCTGCACTGTAATGAGGTTCTGGCTGATGGTATCTATGTGGAAGAAGTGAGAAGGAGCAGAGGGAGTGATCTGGTGCTCTGCAGCAAGGGCAAAATAATATATTACTGATCCATAGGTTTAGTTTGGGAGGATTCTTCACCATCAGTGTAAGGCTTGGAAGGAACCTGCTTTCCAGTAGTATCAGTGTAATTATTTGTAGCAACACTGGCAGCCAATATTTTAACATTTCATTGATGGTCTTTTAATTAACCAGGAGAAGGTAGCTGGAGCCAAGCATGGAGGCTGGGCTGCCCCAGGCTTGGAGTCCTGGGCTCTTCCCTTGATTTGCCAAGCACTTAAGCATTTGCTGACTTGGGGTTAAGGAAGGTGGAGGCTCCAAAAGAGCCATATTGACTCATGATATTTTCCAGCCAAACTTGTTTGTTTTCATTGTGCACACAAGTCCTGTTTACCTGGATCAAAGATGGCAAAAATCAACAACACTATGCAGACAGGGACTTGCAAAATTCCTACTGAAGGCATGACTGTGCCCAGACCTGTAGCTCCTGCTCTTCCCCCCATGCTCCTTCTTTCTGCCATCACACATTGTTGATGTCTTAACCTACCCACACTGAGTCCTGTCTGCCAGGAAGCACCCCCAGTTGTTTGTCTCAAGAGTGGCAAAACAAAATCCCAGTTTTACCTAGTAGGGACAGCAGCAGATTAATGAGGTGTCTGGGAATTGCAAGCTCCTCTTGCCCTGTGCATGATGTGTTTGGTGTAATGACTCTTGTGCATCTCCCTGGGCATGGCAGTCACCACCTGATTTTCAGCCTTGCCCTAACATCTCCTTGTCATGATTTCTGTAAAGAAATGGTCATCTGGTGTATTCCCTACTAATGGGTTTCCCTGGCAGAGAAGACTCCCATGAAGCCTGCATTCCCTCTATTAGCATCCACTCATCTTCCAAGACCTAGAAAGAAGCACAAAACCAGTTAATCATAGAATCATAGAATGGTAAGGTTGGAAGGGACCTCAAGGATCATCTAGTTCCAACCCTCTGCCATAGGCAGGGACACCTCCCACTAGTACAGGTTACTCAAGGCCTCATCCAACCTGGCCTTGAACACATCCAGGGAGGGAGCATCCACAACCTCCCTGGCCAACCCGTTCCAGTGCCTCACCACCCTTACTGTAAAGAACTTCCTCCTAACATCTAGTCTAAATCTCCCCTCTGCCAGTTTAAGCCCATTGCCCCTTGTCCTGTCATTGCAGGACCTTGTAAATAATCCTTCCCCAGCCTTCCTGTAGGCCCCCTTCAGATACTGGAAGGCTACTATCAGGTCCCCTCGAAGCCTTCTCTTCTCCAGGCTGAAGAGCCCCAACTCCCTCAGCCTGTCCTCATAGGAGAGCTGCTCCAGCCCTCTGATCATCTTTGTGGCCCTCCTCTGGACCCGCTCCAACACTTCCATGTCCTTCCTGTGCTGAGGGTTCCAGAACTGCACACAGTACTCCAGGTGGGGTCTGACGAGAGCAGAGTAAAGGGGCAGAATCACCTCCCTTGCCCTGCTGGCCACGCTTCTCTTGATGCAGCCTAGGACTCGGTTGGCTGTCTGGGCTGCATGTGCACACTGCAGACTCATGTTGAGCTTTTCATCAACCCAGACTCCAAGGTCCTTTTCCTCAGGGCTGCTCTCCAGCCATTCACCACCCAGCCTGTATTTGTGCTTGGGATTGTGCCTACCCAGGTGCAGGACCTTACACTTGGCCTTATTGAATTTCATCAGGTTGGCCTGGGCCCAACTCTCCAGTCTGTCCAGGTCCCTCTGGATGGCATCCCTGCCCTCTAGCAAGTCGACTGTGCCACACAGCTTGGTGTCATCTGCAAACTTGCTGAGGGTGCACTCCATTAAGATGGTACTGAAATTCTCTAGGCTACAAGCAAACCCCAAATAAATTTCTGCACAGCCCCAGAGCACAATCCCAGGAAAAGCACCACTGAGATAAAGATCTCCTGTCTGCCCCAGCCCTTGGAAAGCTTCTGAATATGCACTCCCCAGAGGAGCCATTGCAGATATCTAGAGCATGCCATAACAACGGAATTACAACTGGATTATGCAAAATCCATCTGTTGCTCACAGGTGTGATGCAATGGTCCAGCCTCTAGCAGCTCTTGCACAGTTTTTTGCATGAGTTGCAATACCAAGGAGCCAACCTTAAGCAACATAAGGGGACCTTTGTCAACCCTGTCAGCCCTCAGGAATGAGACAAAAGACACTGGAAATACTGATTTCTTTTAGAATGTCTTTGCGCCCTCGGTCTGATTTTAATTGTTCAAATTTAAAAGGCAAGCAAATTCTTTATTTCAGGTTTCTTCTGTCCAGCCAAAGCCTGCCCTGTCTGATTACAAGGACAATTTTGTATAAAGAAAGCCACTGAACATCATTTTGCTCTTCTTAAGAAAGGCTCTTTGTCAACAGGATGCCCACCTGTGGTCTTGTCTCAAGGTTTTACTACTCAAATGCCATGAAGATGCCACTCTTTTGGACTAGCCCCATTAACAGCCTGCAGATTTCATTTCCTCCTCCCTCAGCATCCTAGTTGGGAAGATTTTATCAGACCATAATTCCACGTATCAAAGCAAAACAAAGGAACCTGGGCAAAGTTTGCTGACATCAGTATAGGTAGCCCAGGTGGCTATAGCCAGCACCCAGCAAAATCTGCTTTGCCTTTTTGGTGGTACAGCAAAGTAAATTGGTGTAAAGTGAATAGCCTCTATTTATAGAGGAACTGTGCCTGCCTGCAGGCATTGCAGATGTTCTGTTTGTTTGTTTTCCTCGCTTTGCTCCCTGGATGAATGAGGGTTTCTAAGTGAAGATCCAGATTTGCTGAAGCAAAATCCACCCCATCTCTTGGCGAGCACCCGCAGACAGTCCATATGTCATGACCAAAATATGTAGAGCCCTAAAATCCGGAGTGGAACTTCACCAGTGTGGGATTGGGACTTGCAGGGAGACCTGTGGGTGCTGCGAATCCAGGGCAGCCCTAGAGCAACGTGCTGAAGAAAATCACCTAGGTGGTTCCCACTGCCAATCCCCTGGCACCCCGCGGAAGACGGGCAGCACCGGGAGCCTCTCAGCAGCACCTCCCCGCTCTGAGCTATCCCTGAATAACAGAGGACCAGCCACTGGTGGGTGGCTGGGCGTTAGCTTTTGGTACCCCAAACAGCCAGGCTCTCTTAGCTCTGAGGTCGCACGTTCAGACACACACGCAAGCGAAATGATTCCATGCCTCCACGGCTCCCATCGGATGTGGGTGGTCCCGACGAGAGGAATGCGAGCAATCGGATCCACGTATCATCTCAGCGCAGTGCCGAGACCTCCGGGGATTTTTCTGTAGGCGATTGACCCGGGGAGCATCCGAGCTCCAGCACGTTTTCCACGCACCTCTGATCACAACCACAATGAAGAAATTGATTTCTCTCAGTGTAAATATCCCCACAATGACAAAAGGGTGTTTTTTGCCGCCCCCATAACAACAATAAAGGCGGAAAGAATAAAGTGTCACTAAACCCCTCGGTGCCTCACCACGACACAGATTTACATCTCTGAGTCAGATCTTTGCAGCTCCCTGCATATGGTCCGCATGATATGCAGTTCCTGGCTAGTGACTCACTCAACACCAATATAAAGAAATCGTTTCAGACCGAGCAAGTAAATAGCCCGAATTTTGCCATCTCGGGCTCCCAGGAACAAGAAGGGGGACAGCCTGAGCTGGCCAAGCCCGGCTCAGCTCTAGCTGGCATGAACTGGGAGCTACACTTCTGGAGTCCTGTCACATTTAAAAAAAACCCCAACAACTTCTTAAAAGTGTCTTTCTGTCTGGTNAGAGACGAGAAGAATGGTTTTATCTCATTCTTTCCAGGTTGTTTACTTGGTTCATTTGATATCTCTCTGAGGAACGGGTATTTGGTTTCAATGTTTCCACTGTGTGGTTACTTTGGTAGTTTCCTCCTGTTCTTTACTTGGTGGGTGTTTTTATGGGCTGTTTTGTTGTTCGTTTCTTTTCATTATGCTGTAAAGAGAGTAAGAGCAGAAACCTTTTAAAATATGATGATTAGAGCCACAAAAACTGGCAGGTGGACTCACACGTGTCAATTCAGAGAAACCAAATCCAATCAGATACTCATTAATAAAAGAAAGATTTATTGTGGAATTGATTAAATTTCCAGTGGACATTGTGCTAGATGAGCTCGCAGTCCAGATCTGTGGTGTCAAGTTTGCAAGGTGTTTGTTTGGTTTGCATTTTGATTTTTTAAGGATATTTTTTGCATTTTAAAAATCACTTTCATGACACTGAGCAACAATTCGGTTTGCCATAGCAGAGGAAAAAAAAAGTTGTGATAGGGCAAGTTGCTGATGTTGCATCCTTTAGAACTTTACAGAAAGATGGCTGTCAGAAGCCCTGTAGAAACACTGCTCTTAGTTCTGTGGGCTGAGCTGGTTCCCTGCACTTGTCCCTCTGTTCATCCAGAATTCAGAACCTGGAAATACTTCTCCTTTGCAACTGAGCAAATAGCCTTAAAAAAAAAACCAAACAAACAAAAAAAAAAAAAACCCAAACCAAAACCCAACCAACCAAGAAAAACAAACAAACAAACAAACAAACAAACAAAAAAACACCAACAAAAACCCCCCACCAAACCCCACCATTCCGGAATCCCAGAATTTATTCAAACAGCTATCTTGATCCCTTCCCTGTTTGATTTAAAATAGCAAAACTAAATCCAAAGCCATTTAATTAATTGGAAATTGTTGCTGTTTATCGTGTACAAAAAGGATGATTCAAGGGGATGCTACAGCTATAAAATAATCCAATAGCAGTACCATTAAGTAAGCAATTAGTATGGGCAATAAATGGCCAGACTGTGTTAATGAGATCCCTCACATATCCCAAGTTGAGTCTGATTATTTGCCCAGGAAAGATCTCTGAGTGGTGTTGCTTTTCTGCTGATGGATGAGAACACTTCCTTTCCTTTTCTGCGACATCTCCTGCATGCACAACATCTTCTAGCCAGCCTCAAGTACCAGAATTTGTGTTCTCAGCAGTCCTTCACCAAGGAAAGACTTCCAGAAAGTTCCTGGGAATTCTGACTGAGGAGACAATCAGGATCCTTTTTCCCTTAGAGCATTCCAACGTGAAGCACTTCCATATTCCCTGACAGTACAGCTGGTGAGCACCTGATTTCTGTGTTCAAGAGCCAAGCCATTGGCTAGTACTGAAGAAGGAAGCAGTTCTGATCATAGTCAGGGGATGGGTCTGCCATAGCTGTATGCAGGAAAATCTGGGGGAGTAACGGGTGCTGACATAAGCAGGTGTGAGAGATCATGTGAATAAAAGAACAGGGGTGGAAAGAGCCTGAAAGCACAAGCTTGTTTTGACTGTAGATAAGGTCTGAGGAAGAATTCATGGCAGTGTTGAGAGAAGGATGCTTCAAATGGTACCCAGATGATATAGTCCTGAAATCTCCTTAGACATGTTACCATGTGCTCGTTTCACCCTGAGCTGCTGCAGCGCTTCACTATGCCTTGGCTCCTGTACAGATCAGTGCACCTGCAGAGCCTCAGAACTAGGGAAATTAAATTTAGAGAGTATGAGCAAGGGCACAAGTTTCTTGGCCAAGGTTGCCAAACAGGTCAAAACGAAGCTTAGCAATAAAATCCAGGACTTTGAAATGCTCCTCTGGAGATGGTTCCTTGGACCACTCTGCTTTCCACATGAGCAACCCCACAGAGGGAGGATAGTTTACTTTATTTATTTATTTATTTATTTGTTATTATTGTTATTATAAACCTGGACCCCTCAATTTTGCAGCACACCTGCCACAAATTGAAGCAAGGCAACTTCTTTTCTGTCCACCAGTAAAAAAAAAAAAAAAACCAGGAAAAGAGCTTCAAAAGCAACCCAGCTCCATTTCCAAATGATTTCCTGATTTTGACTGCTTGCAGTCTACCACCCTGGCTCTGGAAAAGTTAATCCAGGCTATGCACATTCCTGGGTGTAGATCCCACCAGACAATGTAACATTCTAATTAGGTAGTACCAAGGCAACTGTTTACAAGTCTCTTCCAAATGCCTCCCTTGCGTTTGCACCCTCCTACTACAGCAGCAATATTTAGTAGAAATGTCCTAGGTATAATTCTCCTGGGGCTTATTCAAATGTCAGGCAGCTCCACAGAAGTACACTGTGAAAACGGATGAAAACAAAAGAGGATGAGTTGTTGTCTTTCTTGGGAAGCAGAGTGTTCGTTAGGAGAAAATTTCAATGCATTAGTGAATATTCTTCAGTAGAGGTTGCCAGAAATAAAATGTGAGCCCACTGTGCAAAGGGCAGCCCTGAAGCCTGTACTTTATTGCTCAGGCCATACTCACAGCAAACATTCATCTGACAGCCTGGTGGAAAAGAAGTCCACACCTCCCCATGCCACCAGTCCCTTCTGAAATCGACAGCAGCTCCCCCGTGGGGTACCTTGGCTGCTTAGCTGTACCACCACATAAACAGAGGATGAGAAAACACAGCCACCCTCATTAGTGTTTCCCCTACAGCCATAATTTACTGGCGTTTCTTGCTCTTGGAGAGGAAATGGTTTGTGCTGAGCTGAGGTTGAAATGAAGCAGAAGATCTGATGGCTGAGCTGCTTGGGGGACACCACAAATGATTCTGTCACTGCACATCCTGGCAAGGAGGAGTCAGCTGGTGATGGAGAGACACAAAAACTGTGCTATGGGAGGTTCAGAGTATGATAAATGAGGTTCTGCTGTGGCTGCCTGCAATATTGTCCTTTTTATCCACCTCACACCATATGCTCTTGGCAAAATAGCGATAGCATAAAGGAATCACTTCGCTTCCATTGAAATGCAGCTGCGTTAGATTGCTCAGCTGTAATAAATGAAAGAAAAATACTCAGTGCCTTTTAAGCTGTAAGGGGAGTTTACAGAGGCATAATGAAATTATTCAGTGTGAATTCAGCAGGGCTGTGAGAACAGGCGAAAACCTTCCACTTCCAAATCTTGGAGCACAACTTTATCCAGAAGTTGCTTTGACTGTCTGTGATCACCAGAAGAAAAATGACACCAAAAGGTCATGGATATTTCTCAGCTGATATGACTGTGTCTGACTCAGAGCAGTGGAAATTACAGAGTATTGTCTGGGAGGACTCCTGTGAGTTAATAAAAAGTTTCCTGGAATGATTTACAAATCTGGATTGCACAGAGGAATACAATGAAAGGAACTGAGGAAACTCAGGTTTCACAAAGCACTGCAGAGCATTTGTGAAAGTCATTTTCTAGCAGTTATGAGCAAGGACTTGAGGTGTATGAGTTCCTGGGATTTTTGTACACTGCTAAGTACTGGTTTGCCTTCATATCCAATGTTTCAGTTACTAAGAGGAGTAGTTTCACCTCTCCATTGTTTTGGGTTTTTTTCAGAGCTTTCCTAAGTGTGTTTTCTCCCCAATCATTTTGCACTTTTTAGCTGAGCTGAGGCACCCTTT
This sequence comes from Eubucco bourcierii, assembly GCA_013396675.1. NCBI lineage: Eukaryota > Metazoa > Chordata > Aves > Piciformes > Ramphastidae > Eubucco > Eubucco bourcierii. Next base: position 2,329,934 of record VWZE01023696.1, read on the forward strand.
GAAAGGAGAGGACAGTTGAATTAAAACTTCATGCTTGTCTTGAAAAGAAGTTGACCCTCCAAACACTAGTTTGTGTATGTCATGGACTGGCTGAGGAGAGAGCAGAGGACTGGAAGAATAGAATAGTTGGTAAAATCTTCAGTGAACAACTATGCTGGTTTGAGGCTAATTGGAATATTTTAATAGAGAAAATTACACTACAGGCTGTGAAAGGAAAACATCATCATGTCTACTTCACTCATACGCTTGCTGGAGAATTGTTTGGGAACAATAACCAAAACATTAGATAAGTCAGTCTCTCTCTGTCTCTGGCTGGAGCAGCAGCTGCTGGGGCGATCTAGCAGTTTCTGCCTCTTGGCTCCTCTGCCGATTAATCCTCACTAACCACTTTTCCTTCTAACTCCCTTGGCCGATCCTCCTAATCTACCTTGTACGTAAGGCAAACCTTGGGTAAGGTACAGGGGTGGGGAGAAGGTGGAAGGGTGGTTGGGAGCCCCTCCTGGGGTCTCTGATTTCTGGGAGGGGAGTTGTGTTGCTGTATTACCTTTTACTTGTATATTTCTGTAAATATTGTGTATATAGTGTATATATCTGCTGTACATTGTGCAAAACTGTAAATAGAGCTTCATCATTTAACTTCCAGACTACTGAGTTCTAGTCTGGGTCATTTTACAAGGTGTGGGGGTGGCGGGGAACTCCCAAACCTTCGCAACAACAGAATAATAACCCTAACATTTGTCTTGTAAATCTAAAGCAAATAGCACAACAATAAACCATGCAGTGAAGTGTTTACAATTGAATGTCCAGAAAGATCATCAGACAGGTGACTTCAATGGATCTCTGGCAGTTTATGCCAGCTGGGGATCTCCTCTTGTTTGCAACATAGGGAGGAGTTTATAGAGATGGCATGCAGGTGTGGATGACGCAGAGAAAACCAGGCTAGAGGGATGAGCAGGAGGAAATAAGAGTAGATCAGTATATGTGTGATAAAGGAGGGAAGCAGGTTGTATTGCTGTCTAGGACTGAAGTATGAGAAGTACACAGGATGCCTAAGGTGACAATTTTTCTTTTATGATGAATGTGAATGGCAGCTGAGGCTGCAGAAGAGACAGCCTTGAAAAGGATGGGTGAGGACATGACTGGTGGGACAGAGCTGATACTTAATGTAAAGTTGCACCTTTTCCCCTGGCACGTGTCTGCAATTTCTTTTGTTTTCCTCCCCATATGGGGCCCTGTAGCTCAGCTTAGGTTCTGACCCCTGGAAGATGGCTGTTATGCTGCTTCCAGTAATGTTTAACTGGGGATGAACTGGGCTCATGGATTTTCCTGTGACTGAAGAAGCTTCAAAAGTTTCTTCTGCAGAATCCTGTTTTTGGAAAGCATGTGCCTGCTGCTCACCAAGTCCCTCCAGCAGACCTGAACATACTCCCCTTCTCTAATCACTCAAATTCAAATAATAATCAGATAATAACTGTAAAACATTAACTTGTTAGACAACATGCTCTGTGGAAGTAAGTCGTGGCATGAAGGCAATTTCTTCAGTCTTATGTACTGGTGAGAGACGGCAGGCTGAAAATTAAAAGAAAAAAGGCTGAGAAAATGGATCACTACAGTTGGGTCTTCTCCTTTACTGAGAAGCAGGCAGCTACTGTTGGACTACTCAGGAATCTGGTGTTACTGTAGAAAAGGCCTAACCAATATGCATGGAAGTTTTTTCATGGGTTTGTGGTGACAAATTTATATAAGTTTATCTGGAAGATTTCTAAAGCTAATAGCATTTGTCGTGTGAATATTCTACAATTAATGTCTAGCTGAAATACCAGCAGTCTACTATTAATTTTAACATAAGAATGGGAACATTAATGTTATCTGAATTCCAATTACTGTGGGAAGGAGCAAAATACCACTAAACGGGGAAAAAAAGCTGTTCTTTACTATTCCATTCTGTCCTGTGCTCATTGCCCAGGTGCTGGGGCAAGTTTGCTACAAGAGAGTTGATTTAAAGCATTTGGAAACCCAAAGTGAAGGAGATTTTCTGGGCAAGATGCTCTCAATTTGAAAATGTGATGACATTTAGTGTATCACAGACTTAATTTGTGTTAGCCTTGCATATGTGACAGTTTATCATCAGAACCCAAAATTTTCTGAAGTGGCAATTCATTGTACAAACACTGCTACCATAATTTTCCACTGCCCTTCACATCCCTCTTCCTGTCGGCAAGTAAAGGATGTGTTACAGTCACAGTGCTGCTTCTTGCTCAGCCATCCTTCCACAAAAGAGTCATTTTGAACCTGCTTTCATAGGTACAACAGTGCTCTATAAAACTGCATGAATAATTCAAGCTGAGCTTGGTTCTGCCTTGCAGTAGTGATCTTGGAAACATTCTCTAGCAGGTTTTTTGGGGGTTGATTTGTTTTGGTGTTTCTCAGATTTTGTTTGTTTGGGGACTTTTTAGTAAGTCTTTCTACAGGTATCTTCACATGGAGTCTCAGAAAAGATTTCAGGGCACACAAACCTGTGTGGGTTTGCATAGTGCCAGGAGGCTGCTCTAGGCATGATGCTCCTGTGGCTTCTGCAGAGAAGCAAAGGAATGCAAATCCCAGGAGCAAGGTAGTTTTTAACCTCACTTTCCAGCTATTCTCAGAGAATAGATGGGAAGATGGAGACATGTTCTGTTCTCTGGACCATCATAAAAATCCACAGGCGGGAGAAGTGCTGAATGCCAAAGCTGGAGCGACCATTGTTCACATCTGTATTTGGTGGGGAAGGGCTAAATTGCAGTACAGCTTCAAGCTTTTCATGTGAACATGGACAAACTGACTTCCAGGACTGCTCTCATCGGTGCAGAAAGGAAAGAAGCTATCAAAAACATTGATTCCATCCAGGGGTTGGATTCAACACTCAAAGCTTCATTCACACTGTGAGGATGTGCTAGGTTATGCTGGACAACACTGGAGATGCTTCATGTCCTGACTTGGAGTTAAAGTGGCAAGGAGAGCTGGTTCTTGGAGAAGATATCCTGAAATCCTAAAATCCTAAGGTGGAGAGAGGTCCCCAGGAGGGACTGAAACTTATTCTGCAGTTAAAACTTTTCTAACTGCAATCTAGGTGATACTTAGGCAGGAAAGGCTGAAAACATCCTTCCATTCACCAGCGTCTGTGTGGAAAATTCACCTTCAATCACAGTAGCATCACCACGATCCTGAGCTGCATTGCCCAGCAGAAGCCAAGCACATACACAGCAGAGAGAATAACATTTTTACAAGGGACTGGAAGTGCTGGAAATCACCCTCTGGTGTGCCAGGATTCAGGAGCAGCAGCACTGCTCATTATACAATATTAATAGTGTGATTTGGAGAAGCCACTGCTGCATTTGGGCTCTGAAGTTATATAGTGCCATAAGAGAGACTAAACACATAAAAATGTATTACCCTTTAAGATCTTGATTGTCTTCAGTTTACTATGCCTACTCGAGAGTGTTATGCTTTACAAGGGATAATATTACAGTACATGTGATAAAAATACTGTATCACTACAGCCAGAGTGGCTCATGCTGTGCTCCTTGGGGATAGAGACATGTGTGGAAGCCAGGAGGCTCCAATGTTTAAATGCCAGGAGTAATACATAGGATTCAGGGGGAAAAAAGTGACTGTACATGTCTTCTCTTCTTGTTCTTCAGGAGCAATGACACCCTCTGGAAAGCTAGCATTCTTCAAAGCTTCTTCATGAGGTTCTTCAGATCTGATAAAGTCAGAAGGTGCCTCTCAGTGGTTTATAAAATCTTTTTCTCCTCATGTCAGGCTTTGCACAAATATTTCTAGAGAAAAAAAATCTGTAGCTTGACCTGATGCAGAATGCTGTTTTGGACCATTGGCAGGAAAAGTTTAAAGAGCAAAAGGCTCCTCTAAGCACCACATCTGCTAGCATTGCCTTTCCATCTTTTAACTCACAAAAACATAGGATTTTTTTTTTTTTTTCCCCTGGCATTGTGTTCAGTTGTGTACATGGTTTTGGCTTTATCTAAGCAGCAGACAGTTCTTTAATATACTTCATCAGTTAAATGGTATATTTAAGGAGCACAGTGCACCAAGCGGCACTGCTGAATGATGTGGTCCTGCAGTAGGAAGACACTTTGTAGGAATCCTCTAATCCTCTCTTGGGCTCAGGGTAATCAGTCTTCTACCATGGTTTATCCTCAAGACAATGGACAAGGGTGCATCTTCTATGCACTTGATCTTTCAGGCATCAGAAAATTGCTCCAAGGAGTCTACCTACAAAAGAGAATAGTCTGGATTTAAGAGCTATTTAAAAGAACCTAAAATTCTGGCATGGTTGTGTTTAAATTGTGAGTAATAGTTGCTACTACGAGTGGAGCAAAGGGTAAACCACCACCTAGGAAGGGAAAAAGGGAGAAAACAGCTTGAGTCTCCCTGGCACCCCTGCCACGCAGCTTGCTTTCTCACCAGGACAGCTGTCTGATGGAGCTGCCCCCACTGCCTCCTCAGGAAAAATTCCTGCAATTTAGTGTGTTGGAGAGTGAAAACAACATGTCATAAACATGCAGAGGCAGATTTATACCAACCAGAAGCCAACTAAAGGATTTTTCAAGAGCATATTTGACAGTGAATTTGGTGCAAGTGAATGATCTGGAAGAACGTTTGGAGAACTTTAGTAGGTAACAACATGGCCTTTATCTGGATCAGGAAGGTGGAGAAAGTAGCCAGACATCTTTCTATCTCGCTTGACAGTTTATCTTGAATATATGTAAACAAATCTATGCCAAACTCTGGTGACAATGGCCTTCTCTGATAAGACCATGCCCCTGTGATGATGGACACCCATCTGAAAAATCTGCTCTCACTAGATTTTGCTGACGAATTGGAATCTCATGCCTTAACCCACACAGAATCTTTGCCTGGAGATGATAATGCTATTTTAATTTTTTTTTACACTTACTGTAGCAAATACTACAGAATGCAAATCCTCTGGTATGAAGATACAGTTATGTAAGACCTCGTTCAAAAGTCTTGTTTAATAATGCACTTAAGCATATGTTCAGTTTCAGTGACACATCCTAAAGAGCGAGAGTCTTAAAAATGTACCTGAGACTTTTCCTCTCTTCTCAGTAAAATATTCTCTAATGCAGCTGAGCATTTTTCTCTGTAAGATGACTTAGCAGAAAGAGCATTTCTTCAGACAAAATCACATTCCTTTGCAGGAGAGATTCTTCCTTAAATTACTGGCAATACAATTCCCCCTCCCCCCCCCAGTGATGTTTAAATATCATTGCATAACAAATACTGGGCAATTGGGGTAAAAAAGAGACTAAATGAATTATTTCTTTTAAGCGTCAGAAAGAGAGGTGATCTTGAGCAGGCAATCTTTAAACAAGGAAAAGTGTGAGCTCATGAGAACATTTCAGATATTCACACCAAGGTACAATGACAAAAGCAGCTTTGCAAGACTAGCAGGTATTTTTTCTCCCCCTCCCCTGCAATCTTTTGAAAAGACAGACTGATCCCTTTCCTAGGGACAGCAGAGAAGTGTATTATTCTTTGGTTCATTCCCTGCATTCAGTGAAGAAAGTTTTTGGGAAAGATGCCCAGATACTATGGACCAAGTTCAGCTCCAGCATAAGCAGACAGAATTCCCACTGAAATCAATGGGAGTTGCACCTGCTGACTTTGGAGTTGAATATGGCCCAATATGTGGATACTATAAAGGTTCTGTTTCCAAAGTTGCTTCTGGCTTGTTTTCTGGGAATGCAGACCTGGCGCCAGGAACGTCAGAGGACCAGTAAATTCACTATGGGAACTTCCAGACAAATGACAACTCTCTCACACAAAACAAATCCAGAAGCTCACACGATGCTGAAGGACAAATTGCCAGTGTTCCTCCAATTCATTTGCATGAATACCAGTTTGAGAAATGTTCTGAGAGAAGAAAACGGGGAGTGTGTGGCTGGGCAAGATACAAGGAGAAATGCTTTGATTGGTTTGTCCAAATTATTGGATAAATACTTCCAGCAAATAGTTGTTAAGTGGCAGGAATAGTGGTCCTAAGCCAATGAGGAAGGTATCATATATGTATACCTTATATAAATACATATAAACATGTAATAAATATAGATATAAAGCTATTTGATGGCTGGTGTCAAGAGCTGCTATGCTATGTCTTCCCAGTTTGGACTGAACTTTAGCTGTGACTGTCTCCAAGAGCAGAATAGAAGTACAGACAGGGCTAGAGGAGCCCATCCAGGAAAAAGCGGTAGCTTGAACATATCCACGTGGTGTTGAATAGAGAGGAGTTAACAAAAGCATTGTGTGAAGGAGACACTTTGTCTCTGTTGGTGGGTTATAACTGGCTGGTAACTGAGGTTTAAACAACTGAGATTCAAATTAAATTTTTGGAGCAGTTTCTCTACTATGGAATCCGTCTACTCATACAGCACACATCTTCTTGGCAAGTTGTTTGCAGTAAGTGGAAGTACATAAAGAGGAAAATTAAGACAATTAAGACTGCAATTTAAAAAAAAACCTCTGGAGCCCCCACATTAAAAAAAAAAACCAAACAGTTTTAATTATTTTAAAATTCTAAACAATGCCAGTATTAGACCCATATAAACCTTTGGAGCCCCCACATTTTTAAAAAACCAAACAGAAATCAGTTTTAATTATTTTAAAATTCAAAACAAAGCCAGCACTAGACCCATATCCTTTATTCTGATTTGACCTAAAGCTTGAAAAGTTTGAAGTTGGTATTTCTGGTTCATTTCATTAATACACAAAACAAAAGCCTTCTGTATTTTTGAGTTACTATTTAAATGCAGTAGTTTTCTAAACTACATATCAAGGAGGACACCTCATAGTGTGGGTGTTGTACCCACTCTGAACACTCCTATGTGATATAAAAAGTGGTATAAAAAGAGAATGGGGTAATGGCAATGAGTGCCCAGTGCTGATGGAAAGCCATCTTTCAGAGGAATACAGCAATTTTTGTATTTGGCATGCCCTGGAAAAAAATGGTTAGAAATTTCTTTTCCAAGCTGCTTATGATTAACAACCTCCTTTCCACGTCCTTCATCTCTAGACCAATATTCCTTCTGCTGCCACTGAACCTATGTGAGTCATTCATTTCAAAATACGTGGTGGCCATACAGTACACTAATGGGCACACACAGGCACACACACACAGGGTAAATTAAGGGAAAATTGATGTCAAGACCTATCGAGTATGAAGGGCCTTTTAAAAACCAACCTTCAGAATGTGCTAATATTTACACATTCCCAAACCACCTGGAAATATGTTCCAACTGCTTTAAAACATTTTCAATATCACTTAAATGCATATGCAGCTATTACCCTAAAATCTAATGATAATTTGAGTTCTTTGAAAAAAACACCTGGCCCAATTCTCACTTTTTATAGGAAGCAAAAAATTCAGTTTTGACCAAAAAGAAGCCAAGTTTTTTTTTCTTCAACAACTTTTGAAAACATTTTCAGAATTTTTTTTAAAAAAAAAATTTATTTTTATGCTGGAGATCAAATTTAATAGTTTCAAGGGTATGCTTTTCCATAATCTCCCAAAAGAAACATTTTTCTGCCATCTTGCAACTTTAAGGTGGTTTGGATTGCATTAGGTTTGAAAGAGTTTTGATGCTACCATATCATGGAAAAATGAGTGAATGAAAAGATATTATAATAAAAATATTTTAAAATGTACTTAATTAAAATATATTTTAAAATATTTTTATATGGAGAATTCTGTCAAAGATTTCTTATCAATGAATACATACAGCCCATGATTTAACCCACTATTGATTTTATTTTAGGTTCCATTTATATGTTGTGTCAAACTAGAACAAATAATTTTAATTTTCATATATCCACCTCCATCTGGAGTCAACTGCAAATACAAACAGAAACAAGAAGTTTATTGTGAAATCTATTATTTTGAAATCTGTTATTCTGAAGTCTATTTTAAATAAATTATTGTATACCTGAGGCTTAAAAAGTAAACAAAAAACCCAAGAAAGGGTTAAAACCCCCAAACCTTAAAAAACTCTGAGGTTTAAAAGAACTTCAAACTCCAGTAAGGGTGGTGAAACACTTGGATAGGTTGCCCAGGGAGGTTTTTTATACCCCCACTCTGGAGATGTTTAAGGCAAGGTTGGATGAGGCCTTGGACAGCCTGGGCTAGTGAAAGGTGTCCCTGCCCACGGCAGGGGAGTTGGAACTAGATGATCTTTAAGGTGCCTCCCAACACAAACCATTCTATGAATCTATGAAACCTAGAAGCATTTATGGTCCTTTTAATTCTGCAAGTAAAGGAGATGATCTTAAAGTCACTAGAGTCAATCTGCAACTGTGTTCCTGGCAGCAATAATTATCCTCTTTAGGAATGAACTGTGACATTTAATTGCCTATAAACACATTTTAAGATCTGAGGATGGATGTTACTATTCAACTGGAAAATGCAGCAAGTTTCTTCCAAGTGTTGATCTGATTACAGACCACTGTTGCTACCATGGGTCAGCATCCTGTTGTCCTACAGGGCACCTGGGTGGGCCTGGTTTATGTTCTATGAGATTCATGTAAATTCAAAGTTTTAGAGGTGAAAATGCAAAGTGCTCAAAGAAAAAAAATTCATATAGTAGGGATAGATCTGTTCTGCCCAATACGTGGGGTCAAATTCTGTCCTTCTTCACTTAAGTTGGTGTAAATCATGCTGGTAATATTACATATTAAAGTTTAAAAATATATGTTGCTTTGAAAGAGTTAATAGCCCAAGATTAATAGCTGTTAAAAGCATGTTGCAGATATCAGGAGTTTGTGTTATAAAATGTAATAAGCACATCAACAGATGGTCTAGTAGATGCTTATAAGCCACGGTTACAAGCACGCGATTGACCTGTTGGACTCTGTAACAATCTCCACAACTGACTAGCCATGTATTCAAACACCTCTCAGTCATTCATTAACTCTTTGTAAACTATTTACACACACGCCATTAATATACAGCGTGATCATGTTGCCGCCATCTGCAACAGGAGCAGGACAGAGCCCTAATTACTGGCAACAGTTTATTAATTCAATACATTAATGGTAGGCACGTTTCCACAGCCGTGGTGCCAGAGCAGGGAGGCGCACAGATGCTGGAAGCAAGTGGCAGCTGTTCCCCTGCACCTATCGCTGGCTCACGCCACTGCGCTCACCTTCAAGGTATCTTTTCTGACTAATTTATCACCTTCGGAAAGACCAACAGGGAGCCAAAGGTGAGGACGTGGAGCTTTGGGAGGGAAGTGAAACTGCCGTTGCTGTGCTGCAAGGTGGAGGCTTGGCACGATGGCAGAGTGCATCAACAGCCTTCTAAAGCCCTGTCAGGGAGGCACAAACATCAGCATAATTTATTGGTGGCTATTTTAGGCAGGTGCACGGGAACTCTAAATATATGGCATTCACCGCTTGCCGCGGTTGCTATGGATATGATATCTCAAGCCTGTAACTAGGGTTATAAATGCTGTTGTGTGCTTATTATTGTTGTTATTAAAACATGAATTTTATAGTTATTCCTGCTCAGCTGCTGCCCTTAAATCGTCCATGTAACTGCACACTTCTTTGTTTGAAAGAGGAACATGTGTGAAAAAGAAGTAATAAACAATCCCCGCTTCCCGTTTGCTTTTTATTTGCTCCAGACCAACCTTGAGCCACTATTTGCAGTAGTATTAGGGCCAGGGGAATTAGAAATCACTCACAGCCAGAGAAACATACTTCACGTGGGTCTGTCTGACCAGGAATTTGGTATTTAAGTCTTGCACACATCAAACATGTATTTTTTTTTTTTTTCTTCCCCCACTCCCATTTGTCTTAAAGAGATTGGTCTCCTGGAGCTGCAGGGATTCTGCTCAGCCTTCTCACTGTTATAGTGATTCCTTCTACCCAAATTGTAGCACCACAGAATCATTTGGGTTGGAAAGGACCTTTAAAGGCCATCTAGTAAAATCCCTCTGCAGTGATCAGGTACATCTTTAGCTGGATCAGGTTGCTCAGAGCCCCACCCAACCTGACCTTAAATGTTTCCAGGGATGTGGCATCTACCACCTCTCTGGGCAACCTGTGTCACTGTTTCACCGTACTCACCACAGAGTAATTTATTTCTTGTACCTAAATCCTGCCCAGTGATGCAGCTCTGGAAAAGACAACTGGTGGATAGGAAGGCTCTACAGACACCTCGACCACTGCAAAGGGGTTAACAATAACCTGCCCACCCAGTGTCCATCCAAGTATGTGCTGTGCTCCTGTCCTCTTGTCAAGAGGAGATAGCATTTTCCTACAGTTGTGAGTTTGTGAAGGTTATTGGTATGTGATGAAATTTACAGTAGAGCAAAAAATGGCCATAAGTGGAAAAGATGGTAAAAATGGGCAACCTGCATTTTGCCTAATATGAAAAGGCCTGTTATAAGCCTATGAAACACACTTTTGAAGTAGAGACTTTTGTGGAAAAGGAGCAATGTCTAAAGACTGCATGTGACCTTCAGGCGCACAAATCACACCCAAGCTGTGTAAAAGATACATCACTCACCCAGACAGAATTTCTACCCACTGCACTTACCTTCCCAGACCTACCTACAACAAAAATGTTCATCCTGAAATGGAGCCTGAACAACGTGAGCTGGCAACATTAGCAAGAGAAGAGGAGGTGGCTGGAGGTAGGTGCTTTCTGCTGCTGGAAGCGTAGCAAGGGCTACACAAAGAGCTGCAGAGACCTTCAAGCAAGCAGCACCTCAAGTAGACACAGGCGATGTTCTGTGATGGTTGACCTTCATCCTGGGGAGCTGACATGGTTGGAGAAGGCAGGAGAATAAATTTCAACTACTCCCTTACACCGGTAATACAAAATGTTGAGATGCTGAAAGGTTATGACAAGCTCATGTCTGGTAAAAGAGGTCAGTCTGCCCTGAAAGCATTGCAGAAGCCAAAATAAAGTCTAGTCAAGCCTATGTGGAGTATGAGCACTATGGCAGGGAAAATAGTGAGGCCTCTTTCTCCCCAGTGGTGGCCTCCGAAAGCAGTGGTAAGGCTGCTGTTAAAGTTAAAATATGGCTGAGCATTAGGATATTTGCCTTGGGCAGATATATGTTTTGAGAGATTGGGGTCAGTGGTGGTTTTGACTGCGTTGTTTTACCCCTACTGCCACACTTCCTGAATTTTCCACTTAAGTGTCATTTTAAACAGGTCACAGGTATGCTGGTGGCATTTGGCATTACACCCTAGAGAGTAAAATGTGTGTGTGTGTGTGTTCATGTGTTTCTTTCTGTCCATCTGTCTATCTCAAGGACCATAAACCAGCAGTGGAAAAAGAGAAGGTATGAAGCCCAGCGCAAACAGAGAGCAGGAATCATTGTAGAACTATTGGGACAGAGAACAGTCACTTTCTGCCACAAGGGAAGATCAAGTCATGACAAAATGATTTCTTACACTAATGAAAATTATAGACTTTAAAGCACAAAAGGAAGGAGGGGAAACCTTTGCACAAATTTAGATGCAAGATACGTATTGAACAGTGCTTGCCTTATTTTTAAAATGTTTTACTTAGTATTGGTGGTCTCGTGAAGGAGACATTGCCAAGGATTGGGAGCCCAGTGAATTGTTAGGACAGTAACAAAAGAACTGGGGCTGCTTCAACTAATGGCTGAACTGTTGGAAAAGATGCAGCAGACAGAACAAGGGCAATGAGGTCCAAGTTGGGAGAACTGACAAAATAAGTAGGTTAGGGAAACAACTGAGGGGTGGTTTTCCCAAATCTTAGTGAAGGCTGCAAATGGCCAAAGCTTGAGAAACCTTCTAACACATCCTTAATATGTTCAGATGGACTTGGGGAGAGCATGATCTATAGGCACTTTGGATGGCACTGAAAGCTGCCAAACACGTGAAGAATAAGGAAAGCTGAACACTGTGCAGAGCTCTCCTTTTAAGAGTACAGCGCTATGGGCATCTCAGCATTCACAGATAAAGGGTTTTCCCCATGTACCTTGAGCATAAAAGGTAAAGACATCCTAGCAGAATTCAGCCAAATAATTCCAATTTGTCATTTTCACACTGGCAGCTCAGGAGAGTGACAAGCACTGTGAGTGCCTCCATTTCAACACTCACCTGTTATTATAAATTTTTTTGGTTTGTTTTCCTTTTAAAGGAATCTGACAGATTCCAGAAACAAACTATGTTAGGACACCTGTAGAACTCTGTTTACAAGACTGTAAGGACTTTGGAGACACAACACATCTTACTGTTTGTATGGCATCCAGTCCAACGTGCTTGCCCATGACTTACTCTATTCGTAAAAGTAATGAAAGGCTATTTTACAACAACGAAAGTTCTTTATGACACAAACTAAATGATGGATACTCAGTTCCCACTTCAGCTCTGTCTTTCCACAAGAATATATTAATTTGTAAATAACCCATTACAATTTATGTTGCATCAACACCGTAACATATACACAGAGGACACTTGCTCTGTTCAGGGTCTAGCACTAGCATTAGCCACAGCTGTACACAGCTAGAGTGCAAATTTACTGGACACAAAGATTTTTCTGGTCAAATTTAACTCAAGCCTTGAAAGCCCGTTTGCAGTTGGTAAAGTGTATGGTAGGCATGTATATGGCAGTCCAGGACAGTTCTAGATGTGCATTTACATACCTTCCTGCACTGAATTTCAAAAGGGTTGTGCTACCAACCAAATGGACATGCACCTGTGCTCTTATTATCATTGAATTATTGACATGATCCTGGACATGTGACATGTAACAACTCTGCCCTGTTGCACTCTGATCATTTCCCCTGTAACATCTGAGATGCAGACTAAAGCCTTTTCATCTTCCCTGAGGGATATGAGAGCTACAGTGTAACTAAGACAATAATCCTTGGCCATTCTGATGAGGCAAATGGTATAAAAATGGAGAGAAGAAAAACGTGTATAAGGCTGCGTAAAATGATACAGTAACATAACTCAAGGCTATTGTAGTACTTGATGCTCAGGAAGAATTGAACATAATTTGGACATTTGCATTAATGATGTGGCATTTGCGTATTTCTTAATGTAGCTTTAAAAAAAATAATTATATATATATAGCGAATGTTCACAGATGTCTCCTGTCTTTTACTTCAGCATCATTCTGGTATCTCCCCATGCCAAAGTATTGCAACAAATGTGCGATTACTCAGGACACCCATATGCCGCGCAGCACGGCTACTAGCAGCTTGGGTGAAACAGTGGGAAAACGGCCCACGTTTTGCGATCCCGAAAAGCCCAAACCTTTTTTGCTTTAACCGATCTAGTCGCTCTCAGCTTGGAGCCTGGGTAGACGGGGAACATGCGTGTGGAACAGGCAATAGTGGAGCGGTCATGGAAGTGGACGTGCTCTGCTGTTTGTTTCCACAGGTGAGCCAAGCCGTGGCAGTCCCTCCCCTCTCCTCCATACAAGCCGACCACGTTAGACTCAGCCTCTGCCTGTGCTCTCCGGTGATCGGCCTAGAGCGACTGGATTTAAACGCAGTAAATAGACCACGTGAAACCAAAGCTCCGTGTTTATCCTTGCTCCTAACCGGTCCCTTCCCTTACACACACACACATATATATAGCGCGACATGTTTAATTTCAGAAAAAGACACTGGTGTTTCCTCCAGAAAGGGGTCGTTCGTTGGCTCTCCCACCGTGCATTTCTTCTGCGTCTCCAGCATTCAGGGCTTTGTCGCCGCCTTTCTCTGTCAGCTCGGACGCCGGAGCAGCGGCAGAAGGTTCGATAGGCCCGGCCGGTATCGGCCCCTCGTGCACCCCTGACTGCTACCGCGGCCGCTGCAGACTCGACACTCCACTCCGTGCTGCCGCCAACCTCTCCGGCTTTTACCTCGCGCCCGATCGCGCCTCGCCGCCGCCGCCTCCGCGCGCGCCGCGGCCGCCGCCGCCTGGGCGAGGGGAGCCCGCGCCTCTGCGCGACAGAGGGAGCGTGCATGCGCGCGCGAAAGAGAGCGCGAGAGGGCGGGCGCGAGCCCCGTCCCCGTGCGGCCGCAGAGGAGAAGCAGCGGCGGCAGGCGCGGCGGAGCGACGCCGAGTCTCTTGTTTACCAGCGTTCCTTCTCCGTCGTGCAAAGGGAGCCAGCGCAAAGGAGGAGAAGGGGGGGAGGACGCGGCACCAGAGCGCTGCGAACCCCGCTGCAAGCGAGCGGCGAATTAATTGGGAGGAGCAGCAGACCCTTCCCCCCCAACACACCCGCCGCCTTCCCTCCCCGGAGGAATTACAGACCCTTCGCAACAAGCGCTCCTGGGCTTTGACCTTCAGCAAACCGGATCGCCTTCCTCGTCACCCCGCCGCCCCCCCGGCTTACACACGCCACACGCACACACACACACACTTCTTCC
>VWZE01023696.1:2344648-2411504 GCA_013396675.1 Eubucco bourcierii
CCTCCCCCTTTTCCCCCCCCGCGGCCCTCCCAGTTTTTGTGTCTGTGTGCGCGCTGCCTCTGTGTGCGGTGTTTGAAAATGGAGGTTGAAGATGCAGACTGCCAGCCCCGATGTGCCTCATGTTTGCGACTCCTGTGCACGATGTACCACTGCAGCCAGCGCTGAGGGGAGACGGCGGCGCCCCCCGCCTCGGAGCCCGCCCCACCGCCCCGGAGACAGCGTCGCCCCGGGGCTTTCATGCCTTGTTGTTGTTGCCGTTAATACATCTTGAATATCTGTGTATTTTTGGTGTGGTTGCTCCGGAAGATCAACACCCAGGGACCTCAGAAACCCTCCGGCTTGCCAGTCCGAAGGGTCTTGTTTTTTTCCTTTCTTGAGGCAACGTGGATTTATTTATCCTGCTTCTCGTCCGCCTTTTGCTTCCTTCGTTATTTTTAGAGGACGGGGAGAGAAAAGAAAACGAACAGTTTTGGACTTTTTTGTTTTGTTTTGTTTTCGGAAAGGAGGATTTTGTCCAATTAAAAAAAGAGGAATGAAGTCTGGCGCTGGAGGAGGGTCCCTCGCCGTCGTCTGGGGGTTTCTGCTCATCTTCGCCGCACTTTGTCTGTGGCCAGCAAATGGGGAAAGTGAGTACGGTGCGTTTCGGTCGGGGGTGGGGGGTAGATCGGTATGGGGCCCCTGGGGCGTGTGAGGAAGTCGCGGCGGGGTTTCCAGGGTGGGCATGAGAGGTCGTTGCCTCCAAGAGGGTGGGAGGGCGTCGGCTGTCTGTGCGTTTGGGGGGGTGTGTGCGGGGTCGGTGAGGGGCTCCCCGTGTCTGTGTTTGGGGTGTGTGTGTTTCGTGCGTGAGTAGCTCTGTGTTTTTGGGGGAGTGTTTGTGAGGGGTTCCCTGTATGTGTGTGTTTAGGGGTGTGTTTGTCAGGAGATCCCTGCATGTGTGTGTTTGGGGGTGTGTGTGTGAGGATTTCCCTTCTGTACGTGTGTTTGGGAGGGTGAGGTGCGTGTGAGGGCCTCTCGTGTCTCGGGGTGTGTATGTGAGTTGCTCCCTTCTGTGCGTGTGTTTGGGTGTGTGTGAGGGGCTCCCGGCAGGCGCGCCGTTTCCCGCCGCGGTGAGCGGGATTCACCCCAGCCCGTGGGGATGTGCGTGTTTTCCTCCTGTTACGCGTCTGCGCCTCTAGCACGTTAACCCAGGGCTTTACGTCTCCTTCCCTTCCATTCCGTCTTTACCCGGGATGGTTTGACAAACGAGGTTGGTAGAGCCGCAGCCCCAACCTGGAAGCGGGCGGCCGTGTTCCACACCCATCCCTTCTTTTGTGTTTCCCCACCTGACCCTCGTACTACTCCTAGCTCCCCCTCCTTAGCCCGGCGCAGTGTTTAGACCTCTGCAGCCAGGGCTGCGAGCTGCGTAGTAAACACTTGCAGGCTGGAAAGAGCTGTGCTTGCTTTCCCCACATGGAAGGAGCTTGATCTTTGTCAATATTTAGAGGCTGTATGCAATAACCTGCCATAGTGAGTGAAGGTTTCCTGGAAATAAGCGCCATGACTTTTATTGCCGCTTTACTGGCATGGAAGGGTTTCACTCGCCCTGCTTGGGCTGCAGAATTACGGTGGCATCCCACAATCTAAAGGTCACAGTCTGCTGTTACTATATATTTTTTTTTTCTAAATTAATGCATAAGTTAATATTTTACGTTTGTGCGTAAATAGAAACGTTTGATGCTCGGATGGGCTGTATTCTTAAGAGGTGATTTTTGTTGTTTGAGCAGCTGCGTTGCATCCAGCAGCAGGGTTTGCGCAGTTAGCAGCGTGCGGGCAGCTAGCACCTCGAGCAGCGTGCTTCATTGTGCGCGGCCGCGCTGTCCCCAGCGCACCGAGGCGCCCGACTCCCTCTTGCCGTTCATCGCCGGCGGATCTCTCTGTCTGTCTGTCTTGCCTAAGAGTTGCCAAAGCCCCGAGTTTTGTTTTCCTGGCTTTCAAAGCCGTGGTGATATAGTAGTGCCCGCCCCCTTTGGGCACAGGGGGAAATAAAGAGGGCAGGGATGGCTGGCGCTGCGATTGATTAGACTGCAATCATCACCGTATCATCCCGATGTTGATGGGTTTTTTCTTCTATGTCGGGCTCACGCTGGATTGAGGATCTTCTGCTTGAAATGATCCTTCCCCTTGTTTTCTGGAGAATCTCTGTAGAGAGGGAAATGTAAATGTGCCTTGGAGTCCAACCATTTTAAACAGTGCTCCCTGTCCTCCAGTGTATGCAGAACAAGGGATGTTTTTTTACTGCATCTTGACACTTTAATTTTGTCCACCGTGTGTTTCTCAACTTACTCCTTGAGCTGCGATTGTGTGCACTTTCAAAAACATACATGTTGGAGGGAAGAAAGGGAGGGATCAGTTTTCTCCATTTTAAATGTAAAGGATTCAGGAGCTAGAAAGGCTTTTTAAAAAGTAGTTTCGGGCTGGGAAAAAAGGGAAATTCTTTGGATGTACTGACAATGAAGCTAACTGCAAAAAATAAGCGCGAGAAGCTCATAGATCGAGTTTGTAATGCATGTTAAGTAATGCTGTGTTTCATTAGCCAGTGAATGCCAATTAATTCCTTGCAAATTAAGGCCAAATTTATGCTTTTGTGTTATAGTGGCGGGGCCAGCTAGGGATGGAGAGCCACAATCGTACTTTCAGGAGTTGAACTTTTTTACTAGAGTTGTTTTCGAGAGAGACGATTTATCTCCAAGTTTAAAAACCAAATCGAAGTGCCCGTCTTCAGGGAAGGGCTTACAAAGGATTGAGTAGCATGAAGAAACAGTAGAGGAGAAGATATGGGGTGTCCTTAAGCTGATAGGACGCAGGCTTACAGGTTTGTGGTTTTTTTCTTGTCTTACCTGATACAGAACACTTTGAAATAAAAGTGCTTGCCCAGCTCTGTCAATAAAGTAGCTCAGGAACAGTATGCTAGTATTTTAGATTCCAGTCCTAAGTGTTTGTGGTTGCCACTTAGCTAAAATGACCCATTGAAGAACCTCCCAAATGAAATCTTTTCTTCTGAAGGTCTAGTCATTTAAATAGGGGAAGATATGCTGAAAAACTTGTCTTAGCTGAATACTGCCTCTAATCGATCGTCTTTGTAGTTTACAGTTTAATAGCCTTTGTTTTCACGAGTTATTGCTGAAAGAATTTTGCTGTTAGGCGGAAAAATGATCTCCAGAGCAGATGTTTCGCATCTCTTCGTATTCTTCTCTCTCCCCACAATAGTAGAAGGAAGATTAATCTTAATTTTTATTTGTTTTTCATGTATACTGTGTCATAGCTAAAAGGCACTTCCATTTTCGGTAAAACAAGCAAGGCATTCCTAAATAGGAATATAAAGGAGTTACAACTGGAGGGAAGAGACCCATCCCTTTAGTGTTAAATTATATAAAATCTGTTTGTGGTTATATGGCAGAAACCTCTTCAAAATGTAAGGTAGCTTCAATGGGAAGCTTCTGATTTGAAAGTGATCATCAAAATATTCTGGGAATTTCCTGAGATTCTGTTACAACAACCCAAAAATGAAAATAAGACCCTTCATTAAGATAAAGTATGTGCTAGTCTAACAGTGCTTTTGATGTGTAAAACTGTAACTGTTGGAGACTTTCATCCTAGAGGTGGGTTTAAGATGAAGCATAAACATGACGTTTTCCTCCTTTTCTACTTTGAGCGTGATAGGGTTTTGATTTTCACCTTTGTGTCCATTTGTGAACAGACTATGTGCATACAAAGGGAAAAGGTCAGACATTTGGAAGAAAAATAATGAGTTTAGGTCTGATAATATTTCAGATGGATTGGTCATGTCAGCTCTGAGATTTTGTTTGTCTATCCAGACTCAACATATGTTACGTTTCTGATGTTAATAAACAGTAGCTCATGCTTGATGTTTAATCTCTCTCCCAGTTTGCTTAGTTTTAAAAGCCCTCATGGCCTCCTGAGTGCCAGCATTGCACACACCTAGCCTTCACATCAGAGTTTTCATATATGCCTAGTGGCTAGTTAATGTTGTTAAATAGGAGTTGGGTAATTCCTTCTCTCATTGAGGTTGTGAATAGAAAATACTGAAACGTTAAAGGAACTGATGTCAGCTGCGTTCAGTAGAAGGAGGGAAAGGAGGAAAGTGTTCAGAGAGTGATGGTGGTTGGAGTCAATAGGAAAGAGTGGTGTACTTCGACTGATGATGTTAGATTGTGCTTTCTGAGCATTTCCATAGCAGAACTGGAGCAAAGGCTTTCGTGACTCAGAGACTGAAAGGGTGAGGAAATGGTAGTGACTTGGCTAATATCAGACAGAATGTGTTGAGAACATGAGAGGGCAAAGGAATGGGTGTGGAAATAAGATGAGTGTTAGAAGTTTCAGTGCTAAACCAGCATTTGAGCGAGAGGTAACTCTTCTCTGCGTGAAGGAAATTTAACTTAGTATGTTGTGAGAAGTGAAGAAATGAAGGGGCTGCAAAGATTGAGAAAAGAGATCGGTTTAATTTCAGTACAAGAGAAGGCATGATTTATTTGGTTTAAAAGGAAAATTGCTCAGGTTGGGTAAACTCTTTTGTTAGTTTTTATGTCAGCTTTTCCCTGACCAGTTGTTCTTGCAGCCTAATTCTAGAGTAGTGTCAAAGCACAACTCCACTGACACCAAAACTGTTTTCATCTTGAAATACACATGCAAAATCTGGTGTTGAGGAATTTCCATGTGATGATTTTTCAATCTGTTTTCACTGATAAATAATTAATTTATATCAGTTTATGTTACCTTGGGAAAAGTTGTTTCAAATCCTGTTTAATTTTCTGCTAAACTAGCATTTACTAAAAAAATCTTGGAGGAAAATGTTTTTGTTGAGGAGATTTTATTTATTTGTTTATTTAAAAAAAAAATCTAACATTTGGAATTAAAATACATTTCAGGGCTGAAACTGCTAGCTTGAAAGGACAATTTCAATTCATGTTGCACTGAAACTTTCTTCTCTGCCACCCATTTTTTTTGTTTTGTTTTTACTACTCAGAAGTAGATTTTGCTAGTGATCACTGAAGCTATTAACTCAGTGAGACCAGAAGAGGCAGTTCTGTTAAATGATTAATTATGTTGTGTGTACGTTCCATCTGTGTGAATTGTAAGCTTCTGCAGGCTTCATTGGAGAGAAGTTTGTTTATGGTCCTGAACTTAGAGAAAGAGGAAATAAAACATGCAGGAAACCTGTTTTTCTCACATGATGTTAACTTTATGACCCCACACAGAAAACTTTTAGCTCATCATCTGTGATAGACCTATAGTTTATAATTTACTAAATGTACTGAATTAAATTATATAATCTAGAAAAATAATCTTTTTGGGGGTTTTTTTGGGTGTAGTTAAATTCATGAACTTCAGGGACATTACTTTCTTGATAAGGTAATGACTGAGGAGCAATTACAGTTTTGTGAAAAAGTTCTTTAACCTTTGGTTTATGAAAAGAAATAGATAATTTTTCAGATTTCAGTGTAAAGATTTGATGTTTGGAAAAGCTTTCTGGTATTATCAAATTGCAGGTTTTTATTTTTATGTGTGAGTGCCCATGTAGGAATGGGTAAACTGCAATTCACTATTGAAAAGTATTGTGTATGCTAAACTCTTAAAAAAAGCTACAGTTTGATTAATTGTCTCAGGAGTCTCATAATTGAAGTCATAAGAGATTTGTTTCAGTTTATTTAACATATTTCTAACAAAGTTGAGCTTTTAGGGTTTCTGGGCTTGGGTAGTAATGGAACATGCTGATTTTGAGAGTTCCGTGTTCATTCAGAAAGATTTCAGGAGTGCAATGATGTGTTTGAAAGGTAGAAATACTGTTTTAGTATTTTGATATATTTGACATGTATAATTTTTCTATCACTGTAAATTGTATAGACAAGTTCTTTGTGTAGGTTAGTTGGATTAGTTTTTATGATTTGTGAAAACCACTTAAAAAAGAATAGTTTAATTTTTTTTTTATTGTATAAAAGCAGAACTCAACAAACAGTAGTTGATGAAGACACATTTGTGGTTGTTAGCCAGCCTGTTTTGTTATGTGGCTTTTTTGGGTTGGTTTTTTTCCCTCTTAGCCAAGTCATGACAGGTACAATCTGGACTGATTTCTGTAGTACTATATTTGTCTTTTTTTGTGTCCAGAACTGTCTAAGACAAACTTTGAGGACCAGCACATGATTAGCAAGTGAGAGCATTCATTCATATATTTCTGTGCTCTGCAGACAGAGCTGTATTTAGTCCTCAGACTCAAAATGGACATTAGTTCTTTTAGGCAGGGATTGTTGCTTTTGCTAAATAAGTTTGCCGTATTAATTAAGGAGGTGCATTCTGGCAAAACCGATGTTACCATGGTGGTGTGATGTGAAGGTTTAACTTGCATTTATCACTGAAAGTTTTTCCTTTTAACCTTTGCAAATGCTAAATGTGAGCAGTTCCCTTAGGATATCTTTCAAGACACCAATTAAGTTCTTCAGTGTTGATATCCTCAAGAAGTTGCTGTTGTGGCACAAGATTATTTAAAATGTGCTGAAAGGCAAAATTTTCTTTATTTACATATTGATTTGCATATGACTTGTAAGCTTTACTGTCATTTTATTTATTTATTAATTGTGGAATATCCAGGCATACACATTTGTTGTTGTTTTGTGGTGGTGTTTTTTATAGTTTCCCTTTTTTTTTGTAAACTTGATGGTAGAAGGAGAAAGAAACATCTATTACAATGCGTCACCAGAGAGTACTTTCTTGAGGTGTGAGGTGCATTCTCACTGGATAGGTCAAATCTGTCCACTTACAAAAACTGAGATTACTTGTCCTGAGGAGCAAATTCAGTAGTAAATATTTTGGTAGAACAGTAAATGTATGCTTTTGTAACAATATGGAGTAAATTGAGTAAAAACTTGGAGCAGTAAGTCATATTAAGATTGCTATGGAAGGAAAGTGCTAACCAGACTGTGCTTTAAGAACTTGATGCTGTGCTGTTGACTTATGTATCTTATGCAAATGAGAAACTTAGTAAGCAGGAAATAGGTGGACTGCATGTATATGTGTTTTAATGGTTTAAAAAACAGATGTGTGTCCTGTTCTTTGAATACTTTGTGAAGATGTGTGTTTTGGGCAAGTCCAGTGACCTAATGAGTTCATTTGTGATGTTGCCAGTGAGGCACAAGTTGCTGAAATAGCTCTGTGAGCAGTCAGGGCCAGCGTTATCTGCAAACCTCTTATTGGTGCCATTACATGCTGTAAAGATAGCTCTGTTTACTTGGAAGTGTGAGCATCAGCTCTGATCAAAACACTTTCTCTTAACAGGGGGACTTTTTTTGGAGTTCTTTGCTGAACATACCTTCTCCGTGTGGAGGAGGAACAGTGTCACAAAGGGACAACATCAGGGAAATTCAGAGAAAATTCAGAGTTCTTAGTGAAAGAGGCAAACTTCACCTACTTTTTTCCCCTGCTGTTTTACGGGTACTGGGTCATTTTGACTGATTGTTTCCAGAAACTGCAGCTTTTTGAAGAGTTCATACATTAGTACACTACTCATTTAAGTAGCTACTTAGACAATACTATTTAAATACCAGAGGGCTTTATTGGAAGAAGCAAGTAATTATTTGAAGTTCAGAACACATGGAATGAATGCATGCTGAAGTAGTCAAACATCCCTTGTACTTTATCAGAGAACAGTCTGCTTGAATGAAAGGTACTGTACCTGCTGTTAAGTTTATAAACTTGGTTTATACAGATTACTTTAAAAATTATTCCTGATGCTACATTACAAGTATATCTGACAGATTTAAAATAAATAGCTTGATAGTAAGAGGGAGCATGCATAAATTAGAGCTAGGATAATGTGCTCTTTGAAGTATCTCTTCCATTTGTTACTACTGGAATACAGTAGGTAGCTGCAGCTGAATGTGTGATTCTCAAGTATGGAGTACATCATTATCTTCAAACTGTGCTATAGTGGCAGCTCTTACGTAAGACAGATGAGATGAAGCAGCGGGGAGGACTAAGGTGCTCACGTTGTATGTAGTTACACATTTCTGCTGAAACATGGAGAGTATTTATGGGCTGAAACTTCTCTAAGCGCAGCAAGTGGAAAAGGACTGCTAGTAGCTGTGGATAGGATCACGTAGTTTTATTTACTCCTGTGTTAGCATTGCTGTGGGTTTGTAAGAAGTGTTTTAGCAAGGTAGTAGGAGGTTTTCCCTTTTACTTAGTGGGACACTATTTGGTTTGCTTGTGGATCGTGGTATTCAAATGGAGAAGTCTTCCTGATACTTACGCACAGCAAAACTTCACAAGAGCTGAACTGTTGAGTTTGAAAGAGGTGAGGAAGGATAGTTCTAGATCTCTTGAATGCAAAATCTGCGTCTTCAGACATAAATAAAGTGGTGGTTTTCAAGACTTTTGTAGACAGTTCATTAGATTTGAGTAGCAAGCTTCAAAAATAGTTTTTGATGTAGAAAAAAAACACTGAAATGATGTGTGATAGAGCAGACCTCAGAAAGAACACGAAGTTCTTCTGAAAGTGGCAGGTCATCTTATAGAGATGATAATTCAAATCTCAAGCCTTAATCAAGTGGGTACAACATTTTGTAGAAAAACCTAGTGACAACTGTTCTTAGAAACAGTCTATAACCAAGCTTCTAGAAGAGAATTGGTTTGGTCTTCAGAAGGACTTTATCTCTGGATCTCATTGGACTGATTTCCTTATTATTTGCATTGGCTTCAGGTTAGAGTAGTCTCCACATTTTGTCCTTCTACAAATAGGGTATTTTGCCTTCTTCAGTCAAATTTCATGTATCCTACTAGGGATTTGATTTGTGCTTCAAAATACTGATGGAGATGATTGTTCTTGGTAAACTTTCAGGTATCTTTAACTTTCTTTTAGCTGAGAATAAGTATTGAAGAGATGCTTAAGACAGTGATGGTACAAATTTTGTTGAGAGTTCACAGATTGACTGGGGTGGAGTGGGGAGCCCACTGGAATTGTGGTGATGCCTGGCTGCCACAACAGGATTTTAAACTGCCGCTTCACTCTGGTTCTGCATCCCCAGCAGGTGGAAGCAGCAGTGGTTCTGTATTGATTTTCAGTTAATATCTTTCAGTTCATTGTGACTGAAGATTTTTCTTCTTCCTATTTGCATTTTATTGGTCACTTGCAAATGCCATGGCTCCTTGGAGGTGTGGAGAGACTGAATATCTAGGTGTGCTGAGATATGCATATAAGTTGCTGTTATTGTGTGTCCTCTGCTCTTCATCAGAGGCACAGAGAGTGGGGGAAGGGAAGTTGCATACCAGTAGGACTTATGACCGTTTATTTGTATGTGCAGGAGAAATCCAGAGGTTGAAGGAAATATTGTTGCTTATGTATCTTGGATACAAAGGTCTTCCTTCTTTTCGATACCTTAATACATATTAATATTTCCTTGCCATTCTTCAAGTGGCTACACTCATGATATGAAGGTTGAATCTTTGCAGTTGTCACTGTCAAAAGAACAGAAATGGAGTTTGAGGAAAATACATTTGTCCACACTTGAGTACTGCCTTGCTTTATGACTGTGACTTCAGCCTGCCCAGATCCTGTCTGGGGATGACTGAAGTATTTGATTGCTTGCCTGTTTCCTTTTTTTGTGTGTGTGTGCTAATCAAGTGTTTGTATTTTTGTCACTTTTGAGTAGGCTGACTACGTGGACAGAATTTTTCGTTGGTATTATGTCAGGAAGAGGCACATAACATCTATTTAATATTTAAATGAGGCTTTGAGGGTACCTTTTAAAATTTGCACTTGATGTGCTTCAGTGGGTTGTGGTTCTAAAATATGACCAGGCTTACCAGTGAATGAGCAGAAGACCTTTCAGGTTGGTTCAATTGCTACCCTACAGAAACAAGGCACAGAAAAAGAAATA
Organism: Eubucco bourcierii; assembly: GCA_013396675.1. Classification (NCBI taxonomy): domain Eukaryota; kingdom Metazoa; phylum Chordata; class Aves; order Piciformes; family Ramphastidae; genus Eubucco; species Eubucco bourcierii. Next base: position 2,354,575 of record VWZE01023696.1, read on the forward strand.
CATTTGAATGTGTCTGTATGGTTCCAGACTTCTGCAGAAACACATGTGAAACGGACATCTGCTTTTACATAGTTTGTGTTTTGTATATCTTTTTTGGTAGTTCATTGTTTAAATAAACATGTTCCATTAGCCTTAAGGCTCTAGGACCAAATGCCCTCTGATGAGATGTATTAGGTTTTGTTATTTCCAAGTCATACTGAGAAACAACAGCGTTACAATCGAGGAAGATTACAGAAAGAATTTGGAGTGGATCACCATCCGCACTTCAAAAGCAATAGCTTTGGAGTAACTGCTATAAGGCAGTGCAGCCCATGGAAAAAAACTGTCATCTTAACAGATGCAGTGTTATTTTGGAGATTCCACTGTATAAATACATGGGCTGTAGTTAAATTGTGATGGCAACAGATGCAATCTCAGTTCTCAATTCTTTCATCTCTTTAATATTTAAAAATACCTCACAAAGTAACGGCGAAAAAAAAGCAAACCAACGTCAAGGCTGGAAATATGCCTTCTGTAAATTGTTTGGGCTGTAATTCTTGGGCCTCATTTCATATCAGATACGTCACTGCAGATTAGACTTGTGCAGAGTAAATGTTCATCTCTGTGAGGGAGTTTCTGCAAGTGCTGCTACACAGGGCTTATTGTATCATTTGCATATGAATTGAATTATTCAGCTGTACTTAAGGAATGTCAGCAAGATTGAAGTCAGAGTTGGTTAACCTGGCAAAAAGATATTTCCAGTATTTTTTCATGAAAGAAAGTGATAGTATGAAGAAGGAATTACACATTTCACTGAATAAGCCAACAATATCTGAGCATTTTCTTCGTGGTTTTGTAGTTGATATCAGTGACTTTATTTCAAAATTTGTCTGCAATATGTTGCAGTGTTTGAGACCAGGAGAGTTGGGTTGCAGGAATCAGATATTGTACTGTAATGCTGCACAGTTGTGTTCACATGTTTTTTCTTTCCAGATTTGGTTTTGTTTAAATAACTGATTTGACAATTATAAATTGAGAGTATTTTTTTAAAAAGTAAATAGCAAATAAAACACAGAAAAATACTGATCGGTGGATTCACTTCTAGCCATCCACAGGTTTGGCATAAGAACTCCTCAAGTTAAATACTGTAACTGGATTTTAAAAAGGGACTGGGTAATTTTTGTGAGCAACAACGTTGGTAGTCATGAATGCTAAAATAGGGAGTGATCACATCTCGTGCTTCAGAAGCTGACAGTATGCAGGGGTTGGGAAGAAATTGTATTCCTCCTCCGGGTGCTTGTATTTCCTACTCCATTTGTAAAATACAGAGAAATGCTGTACTTGTGGGGGGTGGGGTGGTGGAGTCTAAAGGCCTTTAGTTTTAGAACACTGATCTGACTTCAGATGTTTGTGTGACACTCACGCAGGTGAAGGCGCTTTCACTTGGAAGCTGTGCATTGTCAGACATTCAGAAACTGTACTCTTAGCGCAAGTACGAGGACGGGGGTGTTGGAATCAGCTGGCTGATAGAGATAGTTTATTAGACTGAAAATAAACCCCCGATCTTCACAGACCTGTGATTGCATGGTGTCACGTGCAGTTAGAATGAAACAAAAGCTGTTGTTGTTAGAACATTGTTTGGCCTTAGTAAAATGATGTGCTGCGATGCTGTCTCTTTGGGCCTTCTCTTTATTCAGAAGCAACTGCTTATGGAAGTGTGCAGCTGTGCAGCGTTTCTTGCTTGTTTCATGTGTGTTTATTGCGAGGCCATAGACCATGTTTACTGCGCTATCAAAATAATGTTCTGACCTCAGGATGACTGTAACTGCTCATTGTGTCATCTTTAAAATCCTTGCAACTTTGCCCAGGAGTCCTGAGATGAGATGCGAGTCTCCTTGTAAAAAGGGAAATAGGAAGGGAAGCGAAGAACAAAGGGGCCGAGGATACAGTTGCCACATGCAGAATGCTTCATTTAACATGTGTGCATATCCTAGTTGGATTATGTTCCACTCTGTTCTGCATCAATACTTGACCTTCTGATAGTGTCATATACTCCTCTGTGGCTCCTTGATGCCTTGGCTAAAGAAGACCAGCCTTATTGATATTGAACCTCATGCCGGGAAAGTGGTCAAGTGTTTTAGGCTGCGTGTCTGTGAGAAGCTGTGCACCATCATAACTACTGAGATGCACAGAGAGTGGAAGAGTTAATTTTCCTCTCAGCTGATTTAACCTGTGAGTTACACTGGGTGTGATGGGGGCCTGAGGGAATGGGATTGTGTGGTTAAGAACCAGGCCAGGGAGAAAGAAAGAAATTTGTTGCTTTAGCACAGTTATCCGATGAGCAGTACTTACTGCTTTTTCTTTCTCCCATAGAAGATGTACCATGGAAGGTGGTTTCGATGACATAGGTGTGCATCATGCAGGACCCTGGGACTGGAAGGGGAAACGCTTCCTCTGGCCTAGGGAGCATTTGTTACATCAACCAAAGCCTCTCTGCATTGAATCTCAGTTGCAGCATTGCAGTCCACCCCTTGCTGGCAAGGGGCAACTACCAGCAAAAGCAGGGGCTTCTTCTTAACATGGTTGTGAGTTTGAAGATGAGGGCTTGTGTGGTACTCTCCATCCATCTTGTAGATTATTCGAAGATGCATCTGGATTATTTCAACTGAAATACAGGAGTTTGTTTAGCAAAGACAGGCTTCAGTGAAAGCTGTAGATGGCTTGATAATAGTTTTTCAAGGACTTTACAATTCTGTGTAGCTGCTCAACTTTCTGGTGGAAGTGTTACGAATTTTGGTCCAAGTTGTCCTTCAAAAATTGTTTATTTCTTATATGAAGGCCTCAGAGCGCTACTAGCATATTATAGATTTTTTTTTTTCCTTGGAGATGGAGTGATTTTCATAGTGACTGAAGACAGCAAGCTGCAAGAGCTTGCTTTAAATGGACAGTGTTTTGCAAAATGTTAGATTTTTTTTTTTTTCCTTTTTATTGATTGGCAGCTGTTAGAACACCTTGATTTGAGAAAGACATCCTTTTTTGGAATGTTGAGGGTTTTGGGCCAAAGAATAGCATTTGCTGTTTCTGTGCCTTCATATAAATAATTAGATGCCTGGGATCTGTTTATTCAGATCCTTAATATTCAATCAACAGAAAAATAGTTTGTGATTGTTTCCCAAAAGCTTAGAGCTGATAGACCTTGCTCACTGACTCTGTCACAGGTTTGTGTGCAAGAGCCCTTTTCAATTCGGGATGAAGCGCTTCTTGAACTGAACCGTTTGAGTAAACTGAAATGAGGCACTTGCAGAAGCAGCTGTTGAATGTAAAAACTGTCTTAGCATTTCAGCAAAGGGTGGCTCCAAGAGAGCACTAAGTGCTAAATTCACCAGTCCAAACTTTTTTTCCCCTGTAAATTATATGCTTACTATTTTTATTTAAATTACAGTAGGCATTTGCCCTAATATATGCTGATATAATTTCATGTTAGATTTGTAATTAAGTTTATTTTTAGGAGAATGCATTTAAGTGGTTTGTAGAAAATGATTTTCTATTTTTGTAAATGAAATAATTGTCTTTTATTGACTTCTAATTTCATGCAAATGTGTTTTTTTGGCATGGAGGTTATGTAAGCAGAAAGAAATTAATGATTAGAGAGTATTCGCGTAAAGAATAGAAGATTCCTTGTTGCTTGCTAGGGGCACTGGTAGTCAGAGTTAACTCTTACCGACACATGTTCAGATTGAGTGACATGTTGCAGAGTGCATACAGTAGGTTTATTTAATTATAATTTTCAGTTATTCTCCCTAATTAAGATAAGCAAGCCTCATTGTAACTATGTTTGGAATCTGACAGGCAGATAAGAAAGACGGTCATAGTGTGGTGATATCTTGAGATACCTGAATACGTTGCAATCCTTAGCAAATCCAAAAGACAAGTGAGTGTTAAATGTGTGTGAGCCAGATTTGCTATTTTTAATTTGGCCTCACTATGGTGTCTCTTCACAGATGAATGTGAAGGCTAAGGGGAGCTGAGTGATGAGTCATTATTGAGTTAGCAAAATCACAATTGATCTCCATTTCCTGTTGATTCCAAAATTGCTGAAGTGTGAAAGCCAAGAGTGACTGATGACTTCTTGGAGGGGAGTTGGAGGGTGGAATGTGGAAGTGACTCCATCTGAAGTAATTTAATGCTGCTCTGGGTGTTAGTACAAAAATGTCTATAAAGACAGGTGTGCGTCTGAGATGGGGGCTCTGAAGAAAGTATGATGGTCTGAGTTGGATTACCTACAGGGAATGGTAATTCAGGCACTAAAATACACTCTGCATCAAGGTGAATGGAAGAGTTGCTACTGCCAAAAGCTTAAGATTAAACTTCTCGTTAGTCATCTTGGTATTGGAAATCTCTTCTGATTGACCTGTGTTTCTGTCACTGAGCTCAGAAGGACAAAGGACAAGAAGAAACTGACTTTTTCATTATAAGTTGGGTACAAGTTTTTCCCAATGCTGCCATATTTAGATTATCAAAGGGGCCAAAAAAAGATGGTTCATCTTGTTGCCTGAGAACAATTTGGTTTTCAAATTTGTGGACAAAACAGGACAAAAACCTTCCAGGCTTCTTGGCATGCTAGATGAGTGGTTTTCACCTTCAGAAAAGCTGATTCAATTGGTCTGGTGTTTGCAAGGGAGCAACTAGAGAAGCAAATTACTCTGAGAGGGTGTAAAGAACTTTCCTCCAGAAAAAATTGGGCAAACATGGAGCACTGAGTTGCATGGTTGGTACTTGGTGAAGCATGGAAGGGACACTAGTTTTCAGAGGAGCAGGATGTTTCTTCAGGGTATTGTGAATCCGGAATTGAGTTGCCACATTCAAAAGATGTCTTGGTCTTACTGAGGGTTAGAGGTGCTGCAGGAGAGCTTAATTAGCAGTGATCACGGCAGTTCTCAAAGCTGTTGATCTTCAAATACTGAAAACCACACCTTGATACCTTACACCTTGTCTGTTGATATGCCCCAGTACAAAAGCACTTTGTTAAACCAATTAAATGCATAATATTTTTATAATACTTGTGTTTTGGAAAAATCAATATGACCAGTTTCCCTTTGAAATGACAAGAAGCCTTTTGTGCTGACAGAGGAGAATATGTTAGAATGTGGTGCTTTGTATCCTCTCGAGTGATGTGCTCTTGTTTCCTCTTAATCAGCAGGATGTTCTCCTAGATGTCAGATTCCTTAGTCCCTTTTGTGATCTTTATCAGTGAAAAGTAAGGGGAAAAACGTATCTGAGAAAGAGTAGAGGTTTAAATCAGGTCTGCAGCTCTTTATTTCTGTCGTACTAAAACTGGTAATCACCACATTAGTGTTGGACACTTTGTGTGTGTTTGTGTTTTAAACAATAAATTAAAGAACAACTTGCCCTTCAGAAGAACATAATGCCTGGCCTGCTGGAATAGTCTGGAGCATAAGGGATGTAATTAACCCTTTTCCCTTTAGCTTGGCTATGTTTCAGAAGGTAATGCAAGATCTCCAAAATATGTGAAATTGCTTATTTACCAGTTCAGTGAACTAAAGATTTTTCAAGTTGGTCGTCTGAAAATCAAACCTTTTTTCCTTCTCTCTGTTCCCTTTCCCTCCTTCTCTGTTTCCTGATCTGCAGCTTCAACATTTATAATCAGTCTAGTACTCATTCCCTTTTTTCTTTTTTTAACCTAAAAGCAGCCATTGAGGAGAAAAGTTTTATTTCCTGTCACTCACGCTTAAGGCTATAGAGAGTAGATCTTGAAAGTAGAGGCATTTGTTAAGGCCTTTCAGAGGAATTTTTAAAAGATACTTGGATTTTGATGCAGTGAAGGAAAGGCAACAACTTGAAAGAACTGGGAAAATAACCAGGATATTTGGGTTAGTGTGAATGAAACCACCTGCTATGATGCTGAAGTATTTTATTGTAGTGACTAGGTGCTACAATAGCACAAATAGGTTCTGAGCTACTCTCTTATCTGAACTGTTCTCTTAAGATAGGTTTGGCACTATTTGGAGGTGGGCTGAAAGGGGGTAGAACCTGAAATGCTTACAACTTGTTTTTCCCATCTTGATTCTTTTTGAAGATTGTGAATTAGTGTGAGAAAGTGTCTGTAGCTCCCACTGGGTCAAACAAAGGTTGAGATACAATACACACAGAAATACATATTTTTAATGTTGATAATCAAGTGGTAAAAAATCTTTTCAGTCTGATGTTTTTTACGCTTGCAAGGTTTTGTGCAGTCTTGCTGTTGGCTCTGTGCTCAGACCTGCTTTTTATCCTTTGATGGATATATTTTCATTACTTTCTTTTGACCAGCCTTTCTATTTAAATAAAGTGCCATCCTTTGATTTGGTTAGTATGGCTGGTGCTCACTTGATCTGTTAGTTCACTAGCTACTATCTTTTTCTTAGGATATCTAATAAGTTAATATTTTGCACAAAGACAGATTCCTGTCTCGCCTCCCCCAGCATGGGTGTGTACATAGACCAAATCTAAGATGATTTTAGTTTCTCTTTAAAAAACAAAAAAGCTTGCTTTTTTTTTTTAATGTGTTCATGCATTGCATTTTAAGGAGGAACACTGACCTGTGGGTTACTTCAGATCTCCTCTTTTTCTTTTACTTTTTCCTTTTCCTGCATAACTTGTCCTAGTTGGGATTTTTTTATTAAATTTGGAATACCAAATTATGACTAGGGGTTGCAGATGAGGTTGTTCAGACTTTGGCAGCGTAGCTGAAGTGACTACTTCAACACTTAGTTCTGCGTTGATTAATTTATGCTGTCTTTTTCTTTCCTCTTTGGTTTAACTCAGCTTTGGCTATTTGAGATTAAAGCATGACTCTTCAGTGTTATTTGCAGAATGCTGCCTTCCTATCAGATGTGTTCTCTGTCAAATGTAGGTGAAAATATGTCTGTATGTTAATGTTGTAGTTCACAGGTTTTCTCAGCTGAAGTGAGTAGTAAGTATGGGCTTTTACAAAGAAAGATGCTGGATGGAACTAGAGCAGCTGGGACAGTTAAGTTCTAATGCAGGTACCCAGAAAAGCAATTTACACTGGCAGCTGCTGACTGTATTAAGGTGAGCCTATGTCTTGGACAAGTAGAAAGAAGAGTAAGAAGGATGGGCAAGTAGGTGTCTTCTGTTGGTCCGAGTGTGGGAACGTGACTGTGGAGGCAAATCTGCTTTTGTTGTCCACAGAGGGCACTGGGGATGACTGTGGCTGAGATGCCACCTCATACAGTCATTCCTGTCACTGAGGAGCTCCCTTTTTTGAGTGGTCCGCTTTTTTAGATCCAAGTAGCACACTTTCTGTTAAAGACAGTATGTGAACTTTCACAGATGTGGGGGTGGCTTTTGAGTTCAGGACTTTCTCTTTGTGTTCTAAATTGCTGGTTAACTGTGACGGAAATGAGGCTAAGTCCTGGTTTCTGAATCTGAAGTTGAATGAAGCTGGCATGTGGTAAAGCAAAGCACAGCGTGCTCAGATATGTTTTCTTAACATGGAACCAACTAGCCTTGCACAAATACCGTGGTTTTCTTTCACAACAGAAGCGAGAGGCCAGTAGAGCTGTCAGACAAGTGAAGCGAGGCCAAGGGCTGTCCCTCAGCTATGTTATCCAGATGATTTTTGCCTTCAAGCTAGCAGTTGGAAAAGATAATTTTATTTTTTTTTTTTTATCTTCCCATTAAGGTCCTTTTCAGCCTTTTGTTTTCTGTTAATTTAGGTTCTTTCTCAGATTAGACTTGGTTTAAAGCTCTGCAGTTTAGTCATGTCTGACTATATATGTAGCACTTACCCAATGCAATTATGCCCTTGAACACCAGCCTCATAGGTGCAGTTTATGCTGGCAGGGTCTGTTTGGCTTGTGTGACTTGATGCTGTTGTGGTAGAGGTATCATAAATAGAAGAACAACTCCCTTTTTCGGGGATTGGGTGGCTTTGGCGTAGAGTTTAGGTTTTCCTTTACAGGACAGCTGTTTTTACTATACATTGGTGGAAATTGGGAGAATGATGCACTATGCTATAGTTATTTCTGGGTCCCAGCAAAGAGAAGTGCCTGAGGTTGGGAGTCTCTTGTGTATCCAGGTTTGATATTGCTGTTTGGTTTGCCTCTATATCTCATCTATAACTTCTTCCATCCCTTTCTTCCAATGCTCTTCTGCACAGTTTGGGCGCAGAAGGGGAGCAGAGCAAGATAAATTCTGGTGAGTTGCTGAATGAACTGTGCTGTGTTATATCACTCAGTTGTATCCACTGTTTTCTTATCAGAGGATTTTTAAGAAATGCATTAGTGTATCCTTTTGCATCCCAGGCTGTCTACAAGTACATACCAGAGAATGGATAATAATTCTCCAGCTTGCTCTGTAATTCTAGCCTTCTTCTAATAAAAGTGGGTATTGTGACAGTAATTGCAGTTGCCAACACTAGAGCTCAGTGGAGCTAGGCTGATTAAATACCTAAACCCTTGAGTTAACTAGATCTGTCACATTGTGCATCACCCACAGTGCTTACAGGCAGTATCTGAATACTGTCTGTAGGGTTGGAAATGCAAGGTCTTGGGCAATATTTAAAAGCAAGATGGAGAGTATGGGCTGAAATGTCACCTTGAACTTAAAAACTAATTGTGGACAAGCAATGGGGAGTAAACTGCTGTTGGGATGTTTTTAACAAGGCATACATTTATTTCATTCTTTAAAAAAAACCCCACCATTATTTTAACTATTTCATAGTGAAGGTCAATTAGTTGCTGAACAGAAGATCTGCAAAGATATATTGAAAATCGTATATTTAGGATGGAAGCTTTTTTCCGTCATAAGAGAACAAAAATCCTGGAGTTCTGGTAGTTGACTGTTCCTACAAAGGCTCAAGTCTATGCTTAGCACTGTCTATCCTGGTTGCTCCTCCCCTGTGTGTATCAAGAGTGCTTTGTGGCAAGATTCACCTTCATGAGTATCACAGAGCTGGGGGGGTTTTTCTTGCTTACTTCCCTGGCTGTTGTACTGAGATTCTACTGAGACAGTAAACACCCTGTGTGAATGCTATTGTTTTAAGCTTAAAGTTTTCCTTGGTTGAGCTGTATTTGTGACACTAAAAGTGAGTTACAAGCATCCAGCTGACCAGAAGAATACAAGAACTCTACTGGTGTAGCTACTTGGGTTTGTTTGCCTTAAGTTGGGTTCTCGTGCAACTGTTTTTAGTTGATCAGACCAGAACTACCAGTCACATTTTCTCTGGTGCCAGCTCGTGTTTTACCTGGTATTTGGAGAGAAAGGTTGTTTTTTCAGTATAGTTAGCTCATAACTGGAAAGCCCCACAGCACCTGCATATGTGTAATATAATACCTTTAAAGACCTTTTCAGGGATTGTGAGTTGGACATATCTTAGCTGCCTTGAGAAAGCAGGTTACAGCACGACTATGTGATTTTAAGCTGTGTAGCTGCCATGTGGAGGGAGGGGTAGGAGGTTTTCCTGTTCTGTTAAAGGAAGTTTGATAGCACTGTTGGGGTTTTTTTCTGGTTTTTTCCTTCTTCTGTGCAGTTAGGTGATTTTTTTTTTTTTAATTTTTTAAAAATACTATCTTAAATTTCTGTTCAGGTAGAAATACAGGATTAATGCAAGTCTTTGTTTTGTTTGTGAAAACAAACATGATTACAGAAGACCAGAGAACACAGGTTTTCTGTTTGATCACATAAGAGATGGTTAGTACAGGGTAGCAGGGCCATGTGTTGCATATTGTGAAGAGTAATTGCATCAGCCCTCTAATTTTTCTGTGCATGTAAGTATAACTTCCTGATGACTGTCTTATTAAATCCTTTTGCTGACCATTCTGCATGCAATTATATGTTATGATACTGTTTTGTCGACTTGTTTCTAATGAAGGCTAAATGATCTGGCCTGGTTGGTCAGTCGTTAAAAAAACCCACAAAATTACAAAAAAGTTCCCCAAACCTTTGAAAGAGCAATGGCTTTCCTAGATCACTGCAGGATGGCAACTCAGCAGACAGCTAAAAGCATAGTGAAGCCTCCCTAAATGTGGGTTGCTGAGCCCAGCCACATGACGAGTTTTCACTCTGGAAGAATTGGATGCTTATCCCAACTATCTTAGTGTACATCCCATAGGTTTCTGTCAGCCAATTGCTGAGTCACTTGGATGTGTAGACATTTCTCTTAAAAATAAATACAATTGTGCGTGCAACTGTTTTTGTTTTGTAAAGGTGGAGAAGAGCAGTCCACAGGGGAGAGAGAATTTCTGTTAAACTCTATTGTCATCACAGATTGAGAAACATAAATTCAGTGTTATAAACAGCTTGTAATTTCAGTCTTCCATTTCTGCTTTAGTAGGCATTAGATTGAAGCTACTGGAATAGGGTTGAAACATGACTATTACAGTTTAGAAATGTTTTCCTCTTAGTTATTGATCATAACGTCCCACCTACTCCTTTATTATGCATTTTGTATAGAATGGCATATTCTTATTTGGTGGTGGTGGTAGAAAAGTGATAATGCAGGGGTCTCAAGTGCCTTTCTTCCTGTGATGATGGAGTTTCTCTTCAGTCATTTTTAAGCATTAGCTGCTTGCTTTTGCAGGATTTTTTTGGTTTGACTTAGATGATTTCCTCACAAGCTGGCACACTTGACCATACTGTGACTCTGAAGCGTTGCAAGGCTGTTAACGGCATTATTGTGGAGTTGCATTCAACAGGTGCTTCAAAATGCTTTCCTGTTCCTGTAAATACACAGAAGCATCTTGCCAAAGGTTTTTAAGCGTTCGGCTCCAATTGTAATGCTCAAGCAATGACTTTCAGTATTTGACTTATACTGGGCATTAATGGGTAAGGAATTTGCTGTGAGTTTTATTTTTTCTCTTTTCCTTCCTTTTTTTTTTTTTTCTTCTCTGGTTTGGTCACAGAGAATCTTGTAGGCATTATCCATAACGTAATTCTGATTTGTGGTACCCAAAAGTTCGGTTCTGCTTTGACTCAGTTTGATAGTCGGGGTGATCATGCAAACTCAGCCACTTGTATCTTACTAGCTCTACAATACCTTCTTCCATTTTTGCCCTGGATACACATGAGAATGAACAGAAATCCATGCCAACTGAACCACTCACAGTATGCTATTTCAGTATCAGGAGGTAATAGATGTGGCTTCAGAGGAACCCCTGAGGGATGTGTTTGGTCAGTGCAGGCTTGGTGAGAGGGGATTAATTTGGGGAGATGACTTTGTCATGAGGATGCTTTCACGTGAGCTAGGCTAAATCTAGAGCCACTTGCTCTAGTGAGCTGTGTAGAGAAGGCATCAATCAGTATTATTAAAGGGATTCAGTTCATTTTGTTGGCTCCATGTTTTGCTAAGCTGCTGTTCCTGTTGACATTCAAAGTAAAATGTTGGCAGAGAGAAAGCAAATGAGATGAGGGACAGAAACGTAATTTATTCTGAATTTTGTTTTAATGTGAACTTATGGGGAAGTTGGAGGAAAGCAGCAATGCCAGAGATATCTTTAGCCAATGACAGTTGAAATTGCAAGAGCAAAAAGGCAGAACCAGTTTGAGTTTGTGATGTGGGTTGTAGTCCTGTGTGTTATTTTTGTGAGTGTCTTGTTCTGGTTAACTTGGTAACACAGTGACCCTTGAATTTGGTACAGTGGCAGATGAAAATTGAAGTAGGATGTGAATATTTTTCTGAGGGCTATGGGAGAAGAGAACATGTGTGGAGAGGGGGACTTAAGTTGCTTTTTAAGGTCTTTGTTCCAAATTTGATTTGCTTCCTGTGACACTTTTTCATTCCAAATCTGGGGGAGAGGAATTTGGTGAAAGGTGGTCAGGAGCAGGGGTGACACAAGCTAAATTAATAGATGACCTTGTCTTTTCTGAAAAATATACATTGTGGCACTACCTCCAGTCCCTTGAGTGTTTAGAAGATCATAGTGGGCTGTCTTTGTCCTGAACTTCTAAATAAATGAAGAAAACCTCCAAGCCCTCTTCCGGACCTTAGATGTGTAAACAAGAATGTTCTCAGACTTACATTGAAATGGAAACAGTTGTTTTTCCATTTGGGTTGGAGTATTCACTTTCATGGTTTGGAAGCCAAAGATGGCAGTGTTGTGCTAGTGCTAGAAATACAGAAGATAAAATGAAATCGTGGACTTTTTTGGCTAAAGCTAAAATGGTTGACATTTCTGGATTTTGGGGTGCCTTTTATCTATTCTCTTTCCTCTCCCATGCAGAGAGATAACTTCATAAAGTCTGGGTAAATATAAAGCAGTTTATGTAGCGTTTTTGATGAAAAGGAGTAGTTCAGTGGTTAGGGAGACAGCTTGAATCATGTGGTGCAGATTTAGTTCCCTTCTTGTTACCGATTCTGACATCCCAAGAGGTAATACAGAAGCTGGCTTCCCAGGGAAGAGATCTAGTGATTGATGTGACACATGCAGGATAGGTGAGCTTAGAGAGTACAGAAATTTTGTGGGAGGCTGTGTAAGTACATTAAAGACACTAAAATATATATTTCATTCATAGTGTCACTATGAAGGCAAATCCAAGAGCTCAGTGGGTGGTGGAATTCTGTGTTAATGTAAAGTGTCATAAGCAATCTCTCCAACCACTGATTTCTGTGAACTCCACATTTAATTTCTTTTTTGCATGGTATGCAATTAAAGAATCTTTAGACTTCCGTAGTAATTTTCTTTTTTTTTCCTCCCCCCTGCATCTGCAGATGGTGCAGCTATACTGGAACTTTTCATGGGCTGAAAAGGAAATCATTTCCTTCTCAGAATTTCTACCTTCCAAGTCTTGGAGAGAAACAACAGCAACAAATTAGGGTTAAGACCAGGCCATGGACTGCAGAATTGTGCTGGTCAGCAATGACTGAATAAGAACAATTAAAGGTTTTTCTCCTTCAGGGCTCTATGGCACTCCTGATGGTTTTCTTAAAACAAGCATAATACTTAATGGTAAGAATGAAGAGAGAAGTTAGGGTCAAGTTTCACTTCTCCTTGTTTATAATATATATGGGGTAACGTTTTCAAACTAGCCACTCTGTTTCCACTAATGCACACTTTTGCTTCTCTTCTGAACAATTGCAGTTGTGTGGACAAGGGGCTTCTTATCTGCTGAGGGTCATTAGTGTATGTTTAGATCCTTTTTCCCAACCTGATTCTACATTTTTTTCAGATAAGCTGGAAATGAGGATGCTGTCATCAATCAGTTTTTCTTTAACCTCTCAGTGCCTGTGTGGAGTGTGTTTGAGCCTTCTTTTTCTCTTTTTCCAGTGTACCAGACAACCCCTCAGTCGAGCTGATCCAGTAGATAGTAAACATGTCAATATGCAGATCTAAAGCCACTCAATGCACTAAAACTGTTCTTTGTTGTTAGAAGAGAGGTATGGTAACTCTGGAGATGCTTGCTTTCAAAAGAAGGCAGCTTGGGATGGATCTGGGATGAAGGCTGCTGGCCCACAGCCACATTTGGTAGCTGCTTTGAACTTTGGTTTTTTTTTGATAGGGACCTGCCATAGATTAAAAAAACACATGATGGAAAGGAAATAGCTTCGTTGGGAATAAATAACAACACTGTTCAGAAGATGTGCAGATCTCCCAGAAAGGCCTACAGCTCTGAGCTGATATTGCTGGAGGGTGGTGTGGTCAAGCCTCTTTATTAGAGGAGTTTGGGAGACAGCAGTATTGCTGTGTTCAGTAGCTCTTGGCTGACCAGAGAGTACCAGTAGCTGTCTGGGAAAGCAGACCTCCTGTTTGAGTGTGCTCAGAAAAAACACTTACTAGTGAAGTGGAAGGTGTCACTTACACTGACACTTAGTAGTGGGAGGTGTCTCTGCCTATGGCAGGGGGTTGGAACTAGATGATCCTTGAGGTTCCTTCCAACCTTACCATTCTGTGATTCTATAAGTGACATTTTTCTAACTGTGGCATGAGCAGGCTATTCTTTAAAAGTAGAAATAACCACAATTGGTAGGTCGAGTGGTGGTGGGTTTTTTTGTTTGTTTGTTTTTTGTTTTTTTTTAAATTTATTTCATTAAACCTTGTAGTTCCTTCTTTGTGTAGGAAATCCTCCAGTACTGATGGCCACATACTGTACTTATTACTGCTGTACAGAATTTCAGGGTAGGTGATAAGTTGAGCAACCTCATTCTCTTCCCCCAAAAAAACCCTTCTGAACTTTGTGGCTCACAGACTGTCCTTGGAATGGCTGTTTTAACCACTGAGCAGGAAGAGAATATCGAGTTACAATAATTTTTGCACCTTCAGTGCTTTATTTCAGCAACCAGGGTAAGGGCATACTTTTTTTTTTTTTTTTCTTAATGGAAAAGCTGGAGATATCCAGGCTTGTCACTTTAGAGAAAGCTTATCATAGTATCAGCCAGATTGGAAGAGACCTTCAAGATCATCCAGCCCAACCTATCACCCAGCTCTATCCAATCAACTAGACCACGTCACTAAGTGCCCATCCTGTCTTTTCGTGAACATCTTCAGGGGTAATGACTCCACCACCTCCCTGGGCAGCCCATTCCAATGCAAATCTCTCTGAAGAGCTTCTTCCTGATATCCAGCCTGGCGCAACTTAAGGCTATGTCCCCTCGTTCTGTTGCTGCTTGCCTGGGAGAAGAGACTGACCCCCCACCTAGCTACAACCTTCCTTCTATCTACTCTAAAGTAAAGGAAAGAGTTTTTACAGAAGGGAAATCAGAAGAGGGGAAATAAAGGGAAATCCTAACTTGCTTTGGTAACATGCCATGAGTATACACAACAAAGGAAAGGTGAATGGGAGTTGTTAGGTGTTAATAGCAAGCAGTCAGTCCTGATTTTCATTTCAGAAATGTAAATAGCTGCACAGACTGAGCAAGTCTGTTGCTAGGGGAAGGCTGACCCAGCTGGAACGGGCTTTAGGTTATAGAGGCCTTAGACTTGTGGAAGGGTTGTGCTGGATTGACTCGATGACTCAGAACTACCTTGGTGGTGCTTTGTTGAAGACTTTTTGGTGTTGAGAGAGCCAGATAGTGACGGTTGCTCCATTTTTAACTTCTGTTCTAGTTCAGAGCATGCTGAGACCGCTCAGTGTAGTACAACCCTTTAACATTACCCAGAAAGATAAAAGAAAAGGCTTAATGAGTGAATGTGTGTAGTTTGTTTGTTTCAGCTTTTCCCTTGCAGGTTGGTGTGCTGTGGGGTTGTTGTTGTTTTGTTGTTTTTTTGATTGTTTTTTTTGTTTGGGTTTTGTTGGTTGGTTGGTTGTTTTTTGTTTTTTTTTTTAACCAAGAAAATCCTAAACCGTTGTGTTTCTTTAGAACTTCTAAATGGGGTAGCTAGGAGGAATGCAACACTTGAAAGCAAGAGCTATGCCGTGATGAAATAGTTGGGGTTTTTTGGTAGAAAATTAATTCTTTTCTTATGGACACCAGTCAGTGTGTGAACTGTCATTCCTGCCTTGTAACTCCTTATAGCAATTAACTTGTTATGTGAGCATTAGGAAATCATAGCTACAGTCAAGAAGAAACTACTTTATCACTGTAGTAGTCCAAGCTCTTTCTATTGCACCCAGCCTTTGCTTTAGTCTGTTCAGTCCTTGTGTACTTGGTTGTTTCAGCTCTTTACCTGTGTTCCGTGCAGTGTGTGTGTGTGTGTGTTCACAACCTCTATTCCGTTCTGCTCTTTGGTGCCCTGACCTGGAACAGCAGTTAGGAAGGAGACTTACCAGGAGATTCTCTCAGATCAAGGAATAGGCTGCAAGTAGCATTAATTACTTTGATCTTATGAACCTGTTATGTGCAATCACTTTTCCTCATAGTTCATTGACCCCTTCTCAGTTACATGATCAGGCTTGGATCTGTCTCTGGCTAGGAATGGGCTGCAAGTCCTGAGAAAGGTTGTGGTGTGCAGTGGATTTTTCTGTCACGTCTGGAAATGAACATGCCTTGCAGCTTGCTGTTTGGATACTCCTGGGGAAAAAAAAAAATAATAAAAAAATCAAGTGGGTTTCTTTTTGGGTAGTAGGTAAAACTCAATGCTTTTGGACTGAAGTGCTCCTTCAAGGGAGGCATTTGTGTTCATCTAGATAAAGAATGCTTTGCTTATCTCTTGTATTTTACTCTATTGGGAACTTATATTTTAAACAAACACATATTTTTTTTTTTTAAAGAACTGATTTCATACTCCAAATTAGGTACCTAGTTTAGAGTGTCTGACGAATAATATGCAGTTTAAGAAAAGACTTGGAGATTTGTAAGCAGCTGAATGGAAACAGCATGACTGACTATTGATAATTATCCTGGGTCTTTATAATCTACCCAGAACAACTGTGGCAGGGCAATAAACAAACGTAGTGTTTTTCTTTTATGTTAGTGAGCAAAAGAAATACATATTAGTTGCCTTCCAGTTTTGAACTGAACATGAATCAAAGGTAAATCATCATAGTCATATTAAAAAAGTGCTGTAAACTGGAATATTGAAAACTGTTAAATGGAGTATAAATGCTCTAAAGAGCATTTTATGTGCACTTCATTGTGCCTGACAGACCAGTTTAGATTTTAAGTCCAGATACGCTTTCTCTAAAATGGGATCCAAAGAAAACACAGCACAGCCAAATGGAAATTTTAGTTGACTTTGAGCTCTGATTAATTTGTGTTTCATATAATCCTTTTCAGAGCAGTGAGAAAAACGTGAGAAAAAGATGATGCATTGTGGTGTAATTAACTTCCATGAATAATGTGAACTTTATAAAGAATTAAAAAACAAAAACAAAACAAAAAACCACTGTAATTGGAACTGCTTTTTTCCAGATACTGGTCTGGACCAAGATGCTTGTCCAGTTTCACATTTGGGTCTCTGTAGTTCTCATTATATGTATGGAGTCTTAAAAAACATAACTCACTAGATGAGCTACTAAGTTCTTAAAACTGTCATCAGCACGCTCAGCTGAAATCACTTTCTAACATTAGAGCCCAGTGGACTTTATCCTTTTCCATATTGAGGGGATGATGTTTCATAATTGAGGCAAGCGAGTGCATACTTACACCACAAAGTTCTAGAAATCTCATTGATTTATAAAAGCATTAAATAGCTAAAATTAAGTAACTTTCAAGCTGAAACAAACATAAAGCTAAAAGCAAGATGACTTTTAAAGCCCAACCTCAGAATAGAAACATGGACAGATATATAATGCTTTGGTTAACGGCTGCTGCCATTTCTCTTACAAATTGTTCTTTAGGGTATTGTAATTCAGCTGTTTTTAAACCCATCACTCTGGAACCTTGCCTACAAAATGTCAGCACAAGTGCAAATTTTATTTCTTTCACAAAATAAAGGCCTTGGAGCAGTTAGGCTTTCTAAAATTTTATGGCAGTAAAATAAATTCTGCTACTTTTGCTTTACCATAACAGGAACCATACTGCTCACCTTGTTTTGCTAGCAGGTAGAGACAGAAACAGAACCAGTTTAATTGGGAAAATGCTGTGTGTTCTGACTTGCCCTTTTTAAAAAGAGAAGCCCAACGTCAAGGCGTAAACATATTCAAGTTATTGTTGAGCTGTGCTTTGGGCAGAGGGCACTGTCCCTTGAGGGTGGGTGGAGGGATGGTTCTTGCGAATAAATTTTCAGACATTGAGACCAAGATGTGTGTACCAGCTTTAAAGAAATTTAGTTGGGCTTGAGGTTGTTTTTCCTATGGGTTAAGGAGAGAAGCCCACACTTCTGTTGCACATGCCTAGTACATCTCTTACTATGTCTACTGTCTGGGAGCTCCTTTAACATTCCCTTTCCTATCTGGCTCCTACAGCCAGGTAATGCCAACTCAGAGTTTAAAAAAATATTTTCTTGACACATATTCCAGGCACTAGTATGCAGTTGTTCTGTAGTCCCTGTATACAAGAATTTCTTGTTGCACTGGTCGTGATGGTGAAGTGTGGTACGGTGTTACCTTTGGTGTGGGGTGTTGTTTTTGGTCACATTTTTTTCTTTGTTGTTGTCTTTGTTTTTAAAATGTGTAGGGAATTAACTTTCCTGCACTCTGAGTGCAGCAGGTCATATTTTAATAGCTTCTGTTTTCAGCTTGGATCTTTACAGAAGGAAGATTAGGTAATAGTTTGTGTAGAAAACATCTGTTTCTTAACAAAGATCTCACCCTGGTTTTTTTTTCGTGTTGTCCATCTAACAAGAAAGTCCTGTAGTCTTTTAAAGCCTTAAAAGTCTTTAAGTCCTTTTTGGATATTAGAGTTGCTGTGGTTTTAGCAAGATTCAGTTCTGGATTCTTTAAGTTATTAATCTTAGATAAGTATTTTGGGATGGAAGGGCTGCTTTCTATTGTCAGTGCAATTTCTGAATCACTGGACGATTTGTCTGGGTTAGAATTTAAGTTTTTTTGGCTTCAGTGTTTGTTTAGACCTTTCCTGTGTCTGAGGAAAAGATGTTGTTAAAGTAATTAAGCCTAGCATGCATAAAAAGAGAACCTTTCTGCAAAATTGAATTGCTTGAGGTTTGAGTTTGGGGTTGCTTAAATAAATTGGCATTTTGCTTTTGTTTGCTTGCTAGCAGCCTATTATCTGTTCTGGGGATTTTTTTCCCCATGTTTTCAACAGAAGACCAGTTCCGAGGATTTCTGAGAACAGCTCTATATACTCCGTAGTTCTTTGTTTTACATCAAAGTGCCTTTTATGTGCCCAATTATTAAATTATTAGTACACTTCCAGCATCTCTTAAGAATTTTGGTACCTGTCCAATATGGAAGTATTTAATATATACATTTATTAGGTTAGGCACCGGAATGAACTGCCCAGGGAGGTGATGGAGTCACCAACTCTGAATGTGTTTAAGGGTCATTTGGATGAGGTGCTTAGATATATAGTTTAAGGTGAATCTTGTAGAGTTCTAGGTTGGAGTTGGTGATTCTGAGAGTCGTTACCAATCTGGATTTTTTTGTAATTTCTGTGAATACTTTTGCTTATGTTTTCCTTGAGTGCACTGAGCTCAGCCTGTTGATTTCAAGGGAGACTTCTCACTGTAATGCTGTTTCTTCTTGTAAATAAACTTATTCTGGAATTCTATGGACCACTGAATCTTTTTTATGTTGTGGCACCAAAATTAGTTCAGTGGAACTTGCTATCAGGAACTGTTTATCTACAAGTCCAAGCACTTTCTTCTCAGTCACAGTGCAGGAAGTGCCAACCAGTTCTTGGTGGATTTTGCATTATTGCTGAATGATTGCAAGACTAGCCTTCAGGAATTAGGGCTAGTCCGGTTTGTGCCCTTGGGAAGAAAGAGTCATGTTAGAAGAAGTTGCAGCCTTAAGGAAGGTGTTACTCTGTATCTTAAGGGAGGTGGAGGGGTAGATTAATAACGTAATGATAGGGGGTCACTCTGTATTACCTGTAACTGGTCTGCAGTCCTGTGGCTGAAACCCTGATCTGGTCACACAAGTCATGACGTAATTTGAAGCAGGATTTGCAAAAGCATTTCATTTATCTTATAATGCTCCTCCATCTAATGCAGCTCTTCAGCAGCGGTAATGAAGCACTATTTCTCTGTCTGCTACAGGATATAGATAGGTGCCTCTTTGTGCTGGTTCTGGTAGTGTTTATAGCGATAGGTTAAATGAGAGGCATATTCAATGCAGGTGTAAATCAAGTACTCATTTCCCTTTTGAAAACTGCAGCCTAATTAAGAAGTTGAAAGTGTTACGGACATCAGAACTGAGCTCCAATTTCAAAAAGCTTAAAAAGACTTCACATACTAACTGTCCTTTCTCCTTTCACATTTTCAGTTTGTGGGCCAAATGTTGACATTCGCAATGATATCCATGAGCTGAAACGCCTGGAGAACTGTACGGTGATAGAGGGTTTCCTTCGGATTCTGCTCATCTCTAAAGCAGAGGATTACAGCAACTTCCGCTTTCCAAAGCTCACTGTCATAACTGACTATTTGCTGCTGTTCCGTGTGGCTGGCTTGGAAAGCCTCAGTGATCTCTTCCCCAACCTCACAGTCATTCGTGGGAGGAACCTCTTCTACAACTATGCCTTGGTCATCTTTGAAATGACAAACCTTAAAGAGATTGGACTTCACAATTTGAGGAACATAACCCGTGGGGCCATACGGATTGAGAAGAACTCTGACCTGTGTTACCTCTCCACGGTGGACTGGTCTCTTATCCTAGATGCAGTGTCCAATAACTACATCGTTGGGAATAAACCTCCAAAGGAATGCGGAGACTTGTGTCCTGGAACAATGGAAGAGAAGCCATTGTGTGAGAAGACATCTATTAACAATGAGTACAACTACCGCTGCTGGACCACCAACCACTGCCAGAAAAGTAAGACTCGAATAGATACAGTGCTATTGTTACCCCTTTATGAGTAAAGGTTAAATTTGGTTGTTTATTTTAAGCTTTTTCAGCAAACTAAACTTTTATTCTAGTTATTGGTAGTCTGCATAAGAAGTTATCCAGTTACTACACAATTGGAATCCTCCACAAGGATTATTTAATCTCTTTTTTTTAAAGTATATTTCAAAAACCAGAACCAAACTCACCACCACCAAAATAATCCCTCACAAATTGCTTCCCCACAGAAAAGGTGCATAGTAAACGTAGAACTGAAGCTGTTACAGCAAAGCTGGAACTGCTTTTACCTCCCTTGAATACTTTGTCAGGAGGTGGCTGTCAAATGCTATATCCCTCTGCTGAAGTGAGGTTACAAGTGTACTGGGGTCATTACCATACTGAAACTGTTAACTGGACTTATGTTGACCTTTGTTCTTTGCTTCCCTTGGCATGCACCTTCAGAAATTCCTGTAATGGTAAATTCTGTGCATAAGAACCTTCATATTGAAATCTGTTTATACTGCACAGTCTGTAGAATTAAAGAGTCAGTGGATATGGGCTCTCAATTAAATTATTCTTAATAGTTTTGTTCTTATCTGGCATGACAGGGTTTCTGTCTTTCTGATAGCGAGTATTAGGAAACCCAAAATCTGATCTCTTCTCACGTTTTAAAAATAGAGTAAACAAATACATAGTTTGCTCAGATAACATGATTACATGGAGGCTTTATGAGTTCACCCTGTAACTTTACGAAAGCTGAGCCCTGCAGTATCAGTAGGGCTTATTTACAAGCAGTCGTTACTGGGAGGAACGGTTCCTGAGTTATACTTGCTGTCTAGCCCAAAACTTCTGTAACGATAGGAAACAGCACAGTGTGAAGGTGAACAGGAACAGGGTTACCTGAAGTGGTTCATCAGTTTCTTGTGGAGCCCTCAGGTTCAGTTAGAACTGAAATAGAAGTACCTTGTCGAGCAACTTGAGTCAATACATGCCAAAAACATCTCTGAAAACAGTGCTTCGTAGGATCATACTTCTTACAGAAGTAAAAATTCGTTTTGAAACAGGAAAGACAACCCCTCAGTCTGGTAATGGGAGACACTGATGTGTCCAAGGTGAGGGAAGTAAGCTGCATTGCATTCTCACTGGGTGTTCCTGTGAGTTCTTAGGCCTCTGTGGGCCAAATTTATGACTTCATTAAAAGAGTGTAACTGTTGTCTACAGAGGGTGACCTGAGGGATTCCTGTGCAATCTCATTGCTTTCAGTGGTTTGAATACATGTAACTTAGAGATACTACAATTTATTGCCTTCTGTTGTATGTTCTGGTGGTTTGGTGTAGACAAAAGTTATGTGCAAGAAAAACCTGTTGAGTTCTAGGGGAATGCTCAAATATTTTGTGTCCCAAATGCACATGCAAAGAGCTCTGTTTAAATAAAATGAGGTCATAGTTACGCTATAATGGCTGCACTTTTAAGGCATGGGTGTAGACACTGGGTTGGTTTTTTCCCTATATGATTTCATCTTGCTTCTGTGGGATATTGTGAAGAAGAAAACCAGTGTTGGGGAAGAGCTTGTAAGAGCATTACACTGTGGGAACCAGTGGAGATTTAGAGTAATTTAGGATGCAGAGTGTATAAAGAAATGATCAAGTCCTAATCAATAGAAAGAGTGAGAAGGTTGGACCTATTTAATCTGTTTGTCTTGATAAGCCACTGACTTTGAGGAAGAAGACTTTAAATCTGCCAACCATTCATCTGAAAAAAACCAACCCAACCCCAAAGTACTGCTGTTCTGAATTAAAACAAAGGAGGTATAAATGTGCAGTTGTTCATAAAGGAAGCTTTTTGTGTCTCCTGCTAGATTGCATGGGCTCTTTGGCAATGAACTCCTTATCTGAAGAGGGCTCTTGCAGTATAAAATTACACAAGAACTGAATAAGAATAAAAGCGAGGACTTTTGAGTGACCGAGTGTTTGGGTCTGCATTTTCCTACCGGTAGAGATGAGACCTCTGTTATTTTCCAGGGAATATTTTACTTGTGTAGTATCTGATTTAACCCTGACATTCCCTTCATGCGTCACAGTAGTGTTAAACTGAAAACAGTCTGTCACTCGGGGTTCTTTATGCCTTTTTCTTTACTCTGAATTTGTAGAGGAGTGTGTATTAAATTTCTTCTGTCCTTGTTTAGACTTTATACTGAAGGATCTAAGGTTGGTCGGTAGATGTTGTGTGGGAATGCCTAGTACTTAAGTAACCTGACTTCTGTTTAGTTTTTCTGTTGAGTGGAAGGTTGGTTGTTTTTTTTCCTTCTTGCTCACAAACAAAGGAACCCCTTGCTTCCTTCCATATAACTTGTGCAGGAACAGTGTTGAGGGTGGAGGGAGGAGAGAGGAAAGGATATGCTGGGTTTGACCTAGAATAAAACACTGGCATTCCTGTAGTGGAATAAGCTGCACAGAAGCTCTAACTTTAAATTTTTCTCTTTTATTGTTTTTAAGGTTCAACATAAAGCATCAGCAACCTCTCTGCCAGTGTTGTTGCCCTGGTTTCTGTGTAGTGTACATTCCTTTACCTTTGAGTGCCCCAAGGCAGCAACCTCACTAAGTTTGCTCACTTTGGAACTGTGGTGTGCTGCGTTGGGTTTGGCATGTTGTCATCTCCCTGACTTGCACCTACTTTTTCTTGTGGCATATCAAATGCCAATTGTACAGGTCCACATGGAAGAATCCTTCGAGATAAAGGGAGAGTACTGAAGTTACATGCATCAGTGGTTGTGCTTTGGGGCATAGGAAGAGATAGAAAAGATAAAAAACTGAGTGTCCAGACATACAAATAACTTTACAGCTTTCCTTTTTTTTTTTTTTTTTTTTTGGCAGTTGTGACTGCTGGAAATGTTTATGGGAGCTGCCTGCCACCTTGCTTAGCGATTGATGTGAGAACCAGAAACACTGTTTCTGCTGTGCCTGTTGAAAGACTAGTCTCTGATGACACACTTAATTCACTTGTCCTTTGACCTAATGTAAAGAAAACTTCTGTTATTTTCTATATTCCTTTTGTGGATGACTGAGTTTGGAGGTCAGCTGTTATTGTCGCTGTACCTTTGTAAGCCTGTGTAACCCCTATGCGAACTTTGAAAGCTTGTCTGGAAGTTCAGGATCTCTTGTCCACCATAACCTTTGTCTTTCAAACAAGTCCAGATAATGCTTCCTAACACACTCTTGATGTTGGTTGGGGCCACAAGAAATGAACTAGGTAACCTGTTTATGTGGGAAAGCAATAGCAAAACCAGTAGCGATCTACAGAGATAGGATCTGTAGTGTATAACTGGTTTGTTTAGTTTTTTTTTTACTTTTACATCTTAGTTGTTCCTCTGCTTTCTATTCATTCCCAGTTAAGATGGAGATACTTTCTGTCAAGTATTAGCTGCTTTCTTTCCTGCTCAGATAAAAGAAAGACCGGGGGTCTAATGGTGAGGAAGACTGTCTGTTAACACCTGCTATGAAGGGCTAATGGCTTCAACTGCAGCTTATGTGTCAGAGGACAAGAGCATGGCCTGTAAGTCTGGATTCTTCCTCTGTGAGAGAGCAAATTACAGTGCTGCACAAAGGGGATGATATATCTGCGTTTCCCATAAAAATGGTGAAGGTGAGGATCTGAAGTGTGTGAGGGATCTTTAATATTAGATTTGTCACTGACGTTAAAAAAAAAAAGGTAGGTTTTGACTGGTGTTGTAGAGAGAGCATGGATTAGGACTGTAAGCATTAAGCACTTGTTTCAAAGCTGGCAAATTTGCTGTGAAAAACAATAGCTCATATAGACTGCACTTCACAATACAAGGGAAGAAAACTTTCAGCTTGGGAATGTGTGAAACTGAAAACCACAGAAAAGGCATGTGAGGATTTCAAGGCTGATAAAGAAGCAGATGGCATCTAAGCACAAAATGTTTTTAATGAAAATGTATCCTTATTCCTTTCTGAATTGGCTTGACAGTGGCCTGAAGAGATATGATGTATGTGAAGAATGAGGAACAGGAGGGAGAGAATGACAGTGAGTGGGAAGAGGGGTCCATATGTACCTTCTACTAAAATGTTTAAACATATGGAGACAGTAACATGATGTATTATCACAAATATTCGGAATCTGCTCCTGTTTGTTTACAAGGAGCTCAAAAGATAATGCAGTTGAGTGGTATCATTTGACATAGCTTCATTGACTTGTGCAGTACTTACCAGTGTATACCATCTGGGAATCTGCTCCCTGTTGATTCAGCAGAGTAGTGGTGAGAACCATGTGCTGGGTTTATTATTTGTTTTCCCCTTTCGCTCTTTATTGTTTCCCCTGTGAGGAGTAGTCACCATGGTTTTTCAGAAGTATTGACTCTAACCAAATGTGTAGATGTGAAGAGAGCCAGAGGTACCGAATCAAACTGCACGTATTTTGCTTTAAATGACATATGCATGGTTTTTGCAACTTCATTTAGGCATTGTTGTGTTTTTTTCTGAAATGCTAAATTATGGTAGAAACTGACTATGTCAGCAGAGGACAACATGCTCTAGAAGTGTTACTTCTCTAGCAATCAAGTTTGATGTGGTATAATGTTCAGTGAAGCTAACATGTGTAACACCAATCTTACCTTTTGGTGTTTAAAAAAAAAAAAAAGTATCCTGTAAACCTGAATGTATTTTGTAATTAACAGGCTGTTTGTCCATTGAGTCAATATACGAACTCCTGAGCAAAAAAAAAAAAAGGTCATCTGAATGCAATATACAGAAGGGTAGGGGAGAAAAAAAATCATTAAAAACACAGTTGGTGTCACTGGGTTGGAAAAATCTGGAGCATGTTGAAAAAATTTTCTTAGTGTTTGTGTTCTGAATGAAGTTTTTTTTTCCTGGCTTTTGCCCCCCTCCTGAGAAGGCTTCTCTTTGGCCAGAGGTTTCCCAGAATTTTTATTATGGCTGTGAGAACATATTTAATTAGTAAACTGGAATGGCTGCAGAGCAATTCAGGCCAATCTGCAGTTAATTACTGGAGCAGTGGTTTATATTCTGAGAAAAGGGCTAAAATTAAATGTATACTTGCCATTTTCCTTTGTTCTGTTGAAATATGCCATAACCTGGGAAGAACACTGTGAATCTTGCAACCTGCACCAGTCACCAAAAATTAAATGCTAACATTGAATGGTCATCTTGGCTTCCTAGTTTTTTGGCAGAAAGATGTGTAATGTTTTTGAGAGGACTTTTGGAGCTTTGTTTCCCAGTATTAAAGACCTGACACAGGTAACTAGGTGATACTTTGCCGTGGGTTAAAAAAAGCTTTTAAAAATCCTTTCAAAAATTTAAACTTTTCTCTGGTTTTTGTAACAAAGAATAAAAAAAAGAAAGTTTGAAGTATTCTTAGGGCATTTGAAAATACCTTCTCTCTTTTCTGCTCACATCAGTACAGAAACTTTTTTCTACCAAGAAAACATGGTATTTAACAGTTGCTTTATCTCTGTCAGTCCAGAGGTGTGTTTCTTTACCAGGAGATGTGTAGCTATATCCCAGTCGATGCTATTGGAGAAACTTGTTTCTTTGGGTAATTGTTTCTGGTAGTGGGGAAGGGGCAATCCCTGTGTTGTGGAATGATGCAGTAATTGCTGTTGTCTGCATTTCAGGGGAGGAAGTTTGATACCTTGTGAGTGATAGTCAAGGTGCTTAAATGTATATGCCCATTTATTCTGACAAATCTAAGCCGCATTTGGCATAGAGGCCATTGTGATTTAAGAAATGTGAGGATTAGCATTTCTAGAGTTTACCCCATTAAAAATTTGCCAAAGGTTGAAAGTAGAGGCAGAACTTTTGTGTTTTATGCGTATGCATCTTCAAGAAGAGGGTGGGGTGATGGAAATCTATCTGGACAACCCTTGCAACACTTCTGCTGTACTAGAAGAGACTGAGGATGCTGTGGTGGTTAGAGAATTACTTTTTTGTTTTACCTTCCTGTGCCGCAGCACCACGTTAAATCTATCAAATTAAATACATCTACACTTGAACTAAATCTTTGATTAACCTGCTTAACATTGACTTCTCATTGGTATATATTAGACAAATGCTTATTAGTAGAATGGACACTTTTATTGGTTACTTAATTATGTGTAATGGAAGACTTCAATTTTATGATGAATTCGCAAAACAGTTGGGAACCAGGAATAGCTAACAGCGTTATAGGGAAAATGTCAAGGAAATGTCAAGTGTAAAACTGGAAGTAAACTGTGTTTTTGCTGTGCTCTTGCAAATGTTGCAGGGACAAAGCAAACTCATCCTGGTGTGGCATTTTATGCAATTCTCTGTCTGTGGCTCTTATCCATGCAAGAAGTCTTCATAGTGGGTTGCTGGTTTTCCTGGGGATTTCTGTTTTGACAGTTGGTGCTTTGTATGGATTTCTAACGAGGAGTGAACTTAAGCCAAGATCTTTCTATCTTGGTGGAGGCCCTAAAAAAAGATCTATCTTCCACCCAGCTGTCCATTTTCATGGTATGTATAAAAATGCATCTTTTGTGATTACTGACTGATCTGCGATTGAATTTGGCTGAAATGGGCTGCAGGAGATTTGGAGGTGGGTGTGGGAGCAAACTCACTTGCCAGCCAAATTTTTGTAATAAGGAAAGGTAAAACTTCAGTTCAACCCTGGCCAGGAATCGTGCCTTCTATGATTTCATGATTCTACGATTCCTGGCCAGGAATCATGCCTTCTAAAAATTTTGGACAGTAGGTGTCATTTCCCTTTTTTTTTTTTTTTTTTTTTTTTTTTTAAATTCCCCAAACACACATGAATGTAAGAATAAATTGTCCTTAAACATTTTCATAAATTGTGTTCATGTAGCAAAAAAGTTTTTCAGTGTTAAACAGCGATGAAGCAGCCTTTGTATAGCTTTCCTTCCCACTAATAATGTGATTTCCTTCTCAAGTCTCTTTATGGCTTTGAGAATTGACTTGTAATAAAAAGATGCTTGGATAATAGTATGTTAATACAGTTTGTTGAATTGCCTTTTTCTTCAGAGGTGAACTCAGCCTGGTTCAGTTGTCAACTGTCTCTTCCTCCCCCCTGCCCAGCAAAGTTTTGAGTGTTTGGAATGGAATGTGCATGTGCTATAAGCAGAGTGCTAAAAATGATTTAGCAAATAGCTTGCCCATCACAAAAGGATGAGAGTCTGAGGTGCCCATAACTGGGGTTTTAAAGCTAGAAACCATACACCATTTTCTGTCTTTGGCATGTTTACTGTTTCTTGCTGGGCAAAGTAAACTTGCAGTTACCTGCCCCAAGTGTAGTTCTGTGTGCCCGGGCTAATTATTAAATACATTTGTGTAGCCCTTGACAGTGTAGGCAAGTGGAATTCAGTGCGTGACTTGAGGATCCATCCTGGGAAGGCTGGATTTATTTTTTTTTTTGTTTCGGAATTTAGTTGCTGATTTGCATGTCAGAGGAATTTGATAGGCAACTCAAAGTTCTCCTTGTTGCTAGTTACAGTTCAGCTTATGCTCTTAGGTGGATCAGTCTTCTGGTTTGTACACCGGTGTGACCTTCTGGATGTGTTTTTTTAACTTGTTGCAACATAGTGAGTTTATAAATGCTTAACTGTTCCACTTGTTGTAAACAGTGCTCTATAGCTGTTGAGACTCATCTCTGCCCAGGACACTCATCACGCCGCTGTTAATGGCTTCTCTAACTTTGCGCTAGTATAACTCAGCTGTGGGGTTCTGTTTCTCCTGTTTTATGTTGTTTTTTTAAATTATTTTTATTCTTCCGGTGATGTGTGAGGGTTGTGTGTGGATGATTAAAGCTTATAGTTTTTGGGAAATGATGCCATTTAGGAAGCATGTTTGAAGTGTTGAGTGCGCAGAGAAAGACTTTTATATCAACACAAGCCTTGGGAGGAGATCTTTTTCTATGTATAGAAACTTCCCGTATAGGATCGCAAGAGAAGGGTGCAGGGGGATTGCCTGTCTCTTTAAGTGGGTTTATAATTGGCTAGGAATTTTTGTCAGCTTAGTCACTGCAGCATTCAGCGGATGAGGGGAAAAAACCACAGGCCCCAACCGTTACAGCCGTGGATAGGCTCTGTCATCCCAAAGGAATGCATGTGAACAAAACACTTTGTGCGGTGCAACCGTTGGCCTAAACAGTATTGCATTCTTAAAGCAGGCTCTGAGTCACATGGAGCAGATGGATTGTTTCACTAAAATGGAAGTTATGTATCACTGAGCACTAGGATCGAGCTTTTAAGTGTGGTTCGAATAGGTCACAATAAGTGAGTGTGATGAAGGGTTGTAAAGGCTTAAAAAAATAAATCAGCTCCTTATTTTGTGGTTCAAATAGTTTCTGTGGCATTAAAAAGGTAGGAAAGGCTTTTGCTTCATTAATTACTGGGCTGGCATATAGGTTTCTCTCTAGATATCAGACAAGCATGGTTTTAATTCTGAGGCACTTTGTGTTCATCTGGGAAGCTTTATGCTACTCAAACTAAAGAAACCCCTGTTTTAGGAGGAGGAGGAAAACCTCCCAACCCAAACCTAGCGACTCTTCTCACAATGAAACCAACTGCTCAACTCTTCTTCTCTCACCCTGCCCAGCCTTTTGCCTCCAAACCTACTGTCAAGCCGTTCTCTCTAGTGAGCCCAGCATATCATTTAGTGAGAGCAGCTCTGCCTCTGTGGGTGGTGGTAGTATTTATTTGGCTTTATCTCTTTCCTTTAAGAGGTTTGAAAGGATCTGATAGGAGCATTTCCTTCAAAACATGCAGAGGAGGAGCTAAACAAATTTAGACTTCTAGCTAAACAAATACAGTGCTATCAAGTGGTTGATTTTCACACACACACCCCCCACACCCCCCCAATTATATATTAATAAATATCCCCTACTGTTTTTGGATAATCCTTTCAAAAGGAGTGATCAAGGATTTAATAGTAAAACCTAGCCTCCAGTTGGTCGATATTGACAACTGCTATTATTTGACAGACTGTTGCTGTTTGGAGTGGAACAGGCTTGGAGGTCTTAAGCTGGTTATCGCTACAGCAGGTGTTTCAGAATCAGTGCCTCACCATGTACAATTAATTGAATTTTAAATCATTACAACACAAAGGAGAAACATCAACTAAATTCCCTTCCATCTCTGGAGCTTTGCTCATGAAGGCAGCACATGAATAGGAACTCTCTCTCACAGAAGATGCTTTACTTTTTAAGTGCTGTTTGGCAGAATAAGAATTGACTGGTCCACGTGAAACACTACATGCAGAACTGAAATTGCAGTGAGTCACTGTCTGCTCTCTTTTGTGATCTGAGAGTCTGGGATAAAATACTGCAGTGGGTGTTTGAGATAAAACCCTGTATGCAAATCCTTAATTCAGAGATGAAGCAGTCTTCCTTTTCATAAGTGTGCATCCATTTCTCTTTTTTAGAAGAGAAATTAAAATTATTAGCAATACCTTTCTCCAGAAAATGGAGAGTGATGTCAGGGAAAACAAATACCCCTTCCAGCAAACCAACTGTGGAGAGTTTTTTGAATTCAAGGGCTGATTTAGGATAGAGTTGTTTACAGGAGAGTAATTGGAGAATAATAACTGCAATGGATCTTAGAGATGGAAAAAATAATTTTCTTCCTAGGCAAAGATTGTATTGTTTTCCACCCTTGGAAAGCTTTTTGGTATGGTTAGAAGTGTCTGCATGTGGCAGATTAATCTTTTTAGGAAAAAAATACAAATACAGGTATGAGAGAGTGAGAAGACATCTCCAGAATGGGGAATGCAGTGGAAAACAGTATGGCAGTGCCTGGTGAATGTGGTAGGCCACCGAAACCAGTGGTGACTGCAGGTCCCAACCTTTAGCTTCTTACCACTTGAGAACTGGGCTACCTAGTCAGGAGTGTTGTGCTCTGTTGAACTGGTGCTGCTGTAGTGTGTCCCTGTTCAATCGTACTGATCGGTGTGCTGTTAGGGCTCTGGATACTGTGTCTCTATGCTTCCCAGTTAGATAAATTCAGCATCATACATATAGTACCTGAAAGCATCAAACTGTGAGATTTTCTTGCTCTTCTTGTCTGCCTCTTAAATATTTATTAAAATGATGAGTGACCTAGGATGAGGGAAGAGGAAATACTGAACAACACAGAGCTTACCAGTCACCATAAATGGTGCAGAGCTCTGTGCAGATCCTCCAAGAGATGTACTTGGTTTACATTAAACCTGCTTAACAAACAATATCTGTAATAAGGTTACTTCAGTGACATTGTACAGGTAGAAGTAAAAGCATTAAAACATTTGCTTTTGTGTGTATGCTGAGAGGACAGCATGATCTGATCTGTATGTGAGGGTGCTGTCAGGGCAAAGAATGTCATGAGAAACTGGACAACTATTTTGCACAGTTGTTCTACTCATACTTCTAGTATCCAAGAGTCACTGGCATGGGTGCAAATAACCATGCAATGCCTGGTTAAATGTAATGCCTTAAAGCAGAAATTAAACCTCTAGAACTATTACATCCTCACTCCAAATCTTACTAGTGAAGAAAAATTTTCCCAGCCAGACCAACAAGAGTAGCAGTTACTTGCTTGGACTCTTGGCAAACTGTGTTTCCATCTTCCTGTTAAGACCCCTACCTTTTCTGTTCTCCCTTTCCTACACGTATTTGAGAAACTGTGAGCCTTCCTTTTGCCTGCCTGGTCCTTATCACGGTTCCCTGCAGCAGCACAGAAATGATGTGCCTGTCTGTTTCATTCTACTGCTGTTTGGTAGACTAATGAGCAGAGGCACTGCAGCTGCCAGGAGGAATTCCTTTCCAGCAGTTTTGCTAGAAAAGTCAGCAGGATTAGGGCCTGGTTAAAACTTGATGTTTCAGCAAATCTGCTATGCAAACCATTTGGGTGATGGAGAGAGCAAACAGAGTGGCAACCGGCTTTGATTGAGGTAGAAATGAACTGTGGGAACAAGAAGGAGACCGCCCTGTTCTCTATGAACCGTGGTGCTGCTTAGAGCATTTTGGTGTGCTTATGTGTATATGTACTTTTCTGTATGTACTGCAGCAGCACTACGAGTTACTGTCTGTCCTGGTTTAGAGGGAACAATTATTACAAGAGCCTTTCTTAATGGTGTTCTTAGTAGCCTTTTGAGCTGCTCTGATGTTTTGCTGTTTGGATGTGCCTGCTCGTGCCAGATCACGCATTGGATCTCGCCGTTCTGCAGCACCTACTTAGTTACCTCTCCAGGCAGTGAGCACTGGGGCACCTCCCAAGTATTTAAAAATAGAAATAAACATCTCATGCTTGCTTTTCCTTCTGTGATTAAATGCATAGGGTTTGCATTGGGCTTGTTTTGGTTTGTGTGGGTGAGAGGGTGTGTCTTGCGGATGAACAAGTAATTGTAGGAGAGCTAGAGTCAAAGGAATATGTTTCTACATTAGTTTAGAATCTTTCAGGTCTTTGATCATTTAGTTTTCTGGAGTCAGTTCACATGAAGGTTCTGCTTTCTATGTTTTAAAGAGTTAATTTTTTTGATTCTCAGTTACAGTTTAGTGAAATGAATCTGCTGTGGAAGATTGTAGTCACAGCAATGAGAGGTAGTATCTCTTGGGTATCTTTGGTCAGTGTCATGCAGAGTTTGAAGCATCTGAGAGGAGAACCTGAACTATATTTCCTAGAGGAATGGGTACAGAAGCTTGATCTAGTCGTCATACCATTGGAAAGACAAGTCTGCAAACAGCAGCCTTCCAAGATATGGTAACTGAAGATGTCTAGTTATTGTAGAATCCAACAGAGGAAAAGTCTAAAGATGTGATTTATAGTAATGTGCATTTGAGTAAAATTAGGTGAAGTAGGTATTGAGCTCTTTTTTCATTTTCCTAAGTGCTGTGTTATGCTAGTAATTTTCCATTCTTGTGAAGCAGGTGTGGTTTAACCTACAGTAATGAACACTTGGGCTTGTTGTATGTAATATATGGAAAATAAGATTAGCAGAAATAATAAAAACATAGTGTTTGTGTGGCTGCAGATGTGAAAACTAATGGGACAGCCAGAGGCAAGTGAATGAACCAGTTCAGCAGGGACCAGGCACTCTGGTTTAACAAGCCCTTCTATTCTGAACGCAGGCAATGAATGCAAGTTAGACAGTGATTGCAAACTTGTTTGTTTGACTTTGCCTCAGTGCTTCCTGAGCCAAGCTCCCTTAATTATATGAAGGAATTGCTCCTCAAAATGACTTCCAGATAAATAATTATGTGTACTTGAATGACTCTTAACATCTGTAGCTTCTGTCTCCAGGTGAAGAAAGTATTCCTGAGGGTCTGTTCTTCTATATGCAGTTCCTTTGGAAGACCTCTGTTGACATGTTTGAATATGTTTTCTCACTGCTTGTTTTATAGGGCTAAGCCAAAAAATAGTGATTGCAGAGAAAAATACTCTAGACCAGATGGTCTACTTTGTAGCACACATTATAGAGAGGGATGTTTGATTTGTCTTCAGCACTGTGCTTTGTGAGTTACAGCTGTGGAAAGCCTCCAGAGTAGAGCAGTGGTTCAAAACCTTTGTATTCTATGTTGTTGGGTAACTTAAAAAATATTTATCATTCTGAGAAACTTGTTGCTTTTTGTCAAAACAAAGGAAATGCTGATCTCCAGTTAGCTTATGTGAAAAGCCTTTGCATATATTGGTAAAACACAAAAGAGTGCAAGCAATCTTCAGGAAGATTGCCTCTGTGGGCTACTGTCTAACTGAAAATGACAAGCATATTGTTATGCACAAGCCTTTTCTTACATCCCTTACTGCTGCTATTTTGGGCTTTGCTTTGGGTGGACAGACTTTTCTTTGGTGACTGCAGGTAAAATGTAGATTAAGATGTGTCTCTAGTGGTCTATTCTCATGAAGTGAACTTGCATTGTGGAAACATCTCTTAAATCCTGTCATATTCTTACTCTTGAGAGATTCCACCAAAACCAGTTTGCAAACTAGGGCTTCTGAATTGATGTTCTGTGAATATATCATGTTGTGTCTTGCTCCTTCTTTGGATGTTATTGATAAAATCCAAGGCTTCCTAAAATCTGTAGAAAGATTTTTAACATGTAAGAGCTTTAGGTTATTGACAGAAATGTGCCAAAACCTTGTCACTGATTTCTTGCCGTCTTTCCTATTCCTTGTGTCATCTGTGGGTTTTTTATATGAAGCAATGGGGTCGTTCAGTAATGTACTCTTTGGATTCTCATTTTATCAGTTTATATGTGTTATGAGCATTCTTTGGGGGGGGGGGGGGGAGGCTGAGCTCTTTCTGGATATAATGCTTTAGAAAAAGTGAAATTTGGGTTGTTCAGTGATAAAGTCTGATTGTTTTATCTTAAGAAGTGTTCTGGTCCTCAGCTCTCTGGACAGAGTATTAACTCAAATGTAAGATCTCTGAAACTAGTAGTCTTGCTTGAAAATCTTGGCAAGGGGATTTTGCAAGGTATAAACATTGTCTTTTGGTGTGAAAACAACCAAACAATTTTAGTCCATGAATAAAATTTACTTGAAGACAGACAGTGTATTTGACGTGGCTGTTCACACAAATGACATAAAAACTTGGGTGTATCTGATAGATTTTTTTTTAATTTATTGGTTTAGAGCAAGCCAACCAAAAGTTACTTAAGTGCTATAGTAGTAATTCCTTGATTCTCCTGTTACAGTGGATTTATTTTTTTAAGCAGACATCTTAAAATTAATATTAATTTGACTTCAGGAGTGGTTTCACTGGGCCTTTCCATGTCTTGTTTTGTGTGTTGTTTTTTGTTTTTGTTTTGATGTTTTAAAGCCTGAAAGGCAATAGAATCTTTGGTTATTGCAGCTATCTCTTCAGGTAACTGGTAAAATCCTATCTTAACTCTAGAATTGGGGCCCATTCAACTCCCAATAGAGTCAACAGGTGCATATACACTCTGTTTTCCAAGTGTTTCATAGTGGAAGCTTGAAAATCGGGATCTGGATCACTGGTCTGCCTTGGAAGCTGGGAGCTGGGAAAGATGCTGCACTCGTGTTCCAGTGCAGAGCAACCTCCTTAGAAATGCTGCTGCTCTGTTCAGAAGTACACTGGAGCTGCTCCCCTTCAATTCTGGGGGGAAGGAACCATTGCCAATATAGTTAGTGCAGTCCTCTTCTAAGAGTGGTGGTCTCTTGTCAATGTGAGCAACTTTTTCTTCTCCTTTACCTTTCCTTCTGCCCCCCCCCATCTACCGGATAAGAACCAGAGCATCACCTGTGCTGCCTTTCTGAAATGTGCAGTGAAAAAGGAGAGCTGTTGCAGGCTGTTTTCCGTTAGAGGGGTAAACTCCCCTCAAATGTGGGCTTGAGAGCAGTTTCAGTCCATGCCCGGGTCACGTGGCTGTGATTGGGTTTGTGGAATCTCCCCCATCCTATGTGTTCCTCAGAGCTCCTTGTTGTCAGACCTCATTTTACCCCCCACGCCCTTCATCCTCTTTTGTTAATCCATGAGTTTTGGGAATGTCTGACTAGTGTTTATTGCTTTTATTGTTTGGGTGGGAAAATGACCGTGGAGCTTTGATTGTTTTATGGCAGGAGAAAGGCCTCGTGGAACCTCAGGCACTTTTTTTTTTTTAACCCTAACAAGGAGTGCAGAAAAGTAAGCAGTAATTTAATTCTAAGTGAAGAATTTCTTGCTGGTTATAGCCTAGGGACATGTTTTATTTGAGTCCAAAAATCAACCAGAAAATAAATCTAATTGCTTTCTAATATGTCTTGTTAAAGCATGGATCAGTTATATTGCACACAAGTTCTGGAGGTACTGTTGAGAGAGAATGCAGACTTCAGTTTTGAAGGTAGATTAAATGTTGGATGTCAGTGCTCTCTCTGATAACGATGTGTTGAGAACTGCACTGGCACAACAGATTACCCTGCATGCTTCTAGCTTGCCGTGTAAGTTAACTTGGGACTTGAGCTTGTTTTGTCATGCCTCATTTGGAAAACTTTGATTTGAGAAGGGGGAAAATAGTGCTGCCTGCTTTTAAGCATCTGAAAGAAAAGTGCAGAAAGCTGGAGTGGCTAACTTTGAAGCTTGTGAAAAAAGCCATATCATTTCCGTTCAGAGAATAACTTTATCTTGTTACCTTTCAGAAACGTGATCATTAGTATCACTAAAATATCAATGAACAAATTGATGAATGTGTAGTCTTGCCTTGCCATTTTTTGTTTTGTTTTTAAGATACCTTTCTGCAAGATGAAGCCCTTTTGTCCCAGTGCTTTTGATGTGTGTTTACTATACTAGTTTTAAAAAGCTGCTGAGCAATGCTCCTTATGCTCTATTTTCTTGCATTTTTCCTATGAGTAAAGAGAAAAAATACTTAGTGTGTTCCCAACAGCTTAAAAATAAATATTTGTAGACACTTTGTGTTAATTTGTATGCTAAATACTGTTGATAATGATTTCAAGTATGTCAGCTTGTTTGATATTTAATGTTTTCTGTATACAAAAATTTACATAGTTATGGGTTTAAGATTGTAGTGTCTTTGCCTGGTAAGAGAAGTAATTTATTGCTATTGTTCTGTGCATAAAATACTTTGAATAATCTTCAAACTGATGTTTTTGTTCAGTATTTCAGTATTTTAAACTCTTTAGTTATGCCATGGTATTTAGATTAATCTGCACTTGTTTTGGTGTGTCTGAATTTTGAAGGTGTCTGCCTGTGTTCTCCTTGATGTGCTGTATTAGTGTCTGCTTTGTCTTACTTACCTGTGTGTGTGTGGGCAAGATTTTAGACTCAGCTCAGTTTAATTTCTCTGCCCTATGCTTACTTTATGGCAAAATCACTTATGGTGAAGTGTTTCACCTGTCCAATAATGAGGTTTATCTTATTTAACAAGAATATTGTAGTGCACTAATGAATGTGTTTAAAAAGTACTTGCAACCGTAAACAAACACCATAAAGAATTGATGAGGGTCTTGGTTGGAAGTTTTGTTGTTAAATGCGTTTTTGTTACCATACAATCCCATTTTACTGCACTGGACCAGTGATGTGCAGGACTGTTACAGTCATGTGGCTTGCTGCTTCTGGAAAAGAAATCTGTCTGGGCAAGTATGCTGGTGTTCTTTTGAGAGCACAATATGTGAAGCACATTAAGAAGAAGAAACTTACTTTTATCACTTGAGTATAAAGACCCAACAGGAGAGCTTAGACGGTTTTCTTCCAGACACCTTCTTCAAGACTTGAGGTACTGCAGGGGAAGGAAACTTTAATTTAAAAAAAAAAAAAAAAAGGCATCTTGGCAACACATGGGAATGTTACCTGTGAGTAGTGTGAATGAAACACTGTATGACCCAAACTCTGACTCTTCCAAAACGTTGAAAATAAGTGAAGCATCTTATTATATAATTAATTCCTGATCCAGCTCTATTAGGAAATTGTGTTTTACTTAATGCTGCCTTCATTAAAAATGAGACTCGTTTCAGGCACTTCCCTATCTCCAAACCTGTCTGAGTTAGGCTTTAAAAGTATGTAAACCATGTGAATCCAGAAGGAAATAGTCAAGGTGAATGGGAAGGTGAAATCAATTATCTGCTAAAATATAGGTGCAGGTATGTCTTTGGGAACATGAGCTGCTGTTCTGATATTTACCTGCAATGTGTCTGCATCCTGACACCACTTTTTCCTCATTATGAGGGGGAACAGACATTTAAAAAAGAGCACCTACTGTGACTGCCCAAACCCCTCCCTCTCTTTCCTGCATTCGTAGTTGATATGTCTCTGCTTCTTTGAGTTCTATTAAGTTGCATAAAAGCTGTTAGTACCTTTATCCAACCAAATTAATCTATGAAGGAATAATGTATATTTGGCCTAGGAAAACAGGTCAATGCTGTACTTAAAGTGTCTCTTTAAGTGGTAGTTAGTGGGTAGCCTGCAGAAAGGAAGAGTGACTTCCGTTTCATAAACGTGTCAGCCATACCACGGTCCTGCCGAGTCTCGCTTGCTGTCTGATCCGTTGTTGGTTGTGAAGAGAGGCCACTCCAGAAGCACAGAAAAAGCATCACTGGACATTAAAAAAAAAAAAAAAAAAGATATTGAAGATATTGTCAACTTGGTCCATGTATCCCTTACTTGGTATTTAGGACCAGCCTCTATTCTTTGGGGTGAAGAGGAATTGGGAAAGATTTTTCTGTAGTAAACCAAACCTTTAACAAGCAAGATTATTATTGGGAGGGGATTTTTTTGGTTTATGTGGAACAGCTTTTCTCAGGAATAACTGGTTTGTGGGTAACAAATACAGAAATTTTAATGTGGTGGCAGGGACAGTGTTAGGAAGATG
The DNA here is from genome assembly GCA_013396675.1 of Eubucco bourcierii. Classification (NCBI taxonomy): domain Eukaryota; kingdom Metazoa; phylum Chordata; class Aves; order Piciformes; family Ramphastidae; genus Eubucco; species Eubucco bourcierii. The sequence continues at coordinate 2,392,195 of VWZE01023696.1, forward strand.
TGTGCACATTTCTGAGAGTAACTGTACCAGAATTCTTCCTGTAGGATCCTTTCCCAGGAAATACGTGGCTTGAGGCTGAAGTGAACTAGAATGAGCAAGATCTAAACCTTGTGCATAAGGGAGAATGTCCTGATTCTGTGAAGTATTTGACTGGGGGGGTAATGCCGTTGGAGGGACAGGAGGGAGTTTATGCTCATGTATGTGGAAAATGAGATACGGAAGATTTAAGTGACTTGATCAGAATCACACGCCTGAGACAGTAATAGCCAAAGGACAATCATGTACTGCTTGTCTTGGTAATCCAGCTGGAAGGTTGTGCTTTGCCAGTTTAGCAGGAGAGAAAAGGATGTGGCTTTCTGATAGTTCCCTCCATGAATTTACCATACCTGTGAATTTTTAAACTCAAAAAACATGCTGTACTTTTGTTTTATGTGTAACTACTGTCTGAAGACTAATATGAGAAGGTAGCATGGATTAGTTTTTGTTGCTCTTCTGTTCGCCTCGTAGAACTGTGGACGTACTGAAGTGTGAACGGACAGGGTGAGCATCTGAGTTGCTGAAACTGGAAGATGCAATAAACTTTAAAATTAAAGAAGCTTAAGTCTTTGAAATAAATCCTCTGGGGAGTCATCTCAGTATACTGCATTGACTGAGAAAGATTGGCTTGGTCAGGTTCCATTTGTAGAAACAAACATGTTTTCCAAGACCCCAGTTACAATTCATAATGCTTTGTTTGTAAAGGCTCTTCTCCCTGCGAGTTGGCTGGAGCACTGTAAAGAGGTCTCTTTGCTCTGTTTGGATTCCCTGTAGCTGGGTCTGTAAGGCTGGAAAGCACAACGCCTTTGTGCAGCTCATAATCCACTGTCTGAGCATCATCCTTTAGTTTACTCACAAAGAAAGCCTGCGTTAGCTGTGCAGCAGAGGAGGTCAGCCGGCAAAGTTTTTGTCAATGCAATGAAAGTGAACCCAAACAAGTGGAGAAATAATGGGCTGCTTTTGTGGCTCACAGGTGGCAAACAGTTCTCGGTTTCGCTGTGGCTTTCAGAGGCATCAGGGTTGCTGTTCTTGTGTTGTAACTTGGTGCTTTCTTGTCTGACAAACATGGACTAAGCTCTTTGGTCTAACATGACTGCTCTGTCAAAGTCTAGGGCGGGGCAGTATTGAACTGTGACCTGCAAAGGTTTGCATAGTAATCTTCCTTGTGCCTGTCTTATATGGAAAACTCCCCTGGAAATACCTATGGGAGAAAAGGGATTGAAGATGTTGCAAGTAGTTTGGTTTTGCTAGAAGAGGGCTAATTTCAGCATTACTGGCAGGGTTCTGTGAATTAATTCATTTCATTTGGCTTGTTTTGCTTTTTGAACGAGACTTACATGAAAGAAAAAGTCTGGATAATGAGGAAGAAGCTATCTCACTATTTTAGTTGCTCCTCCTTACTCTAAATTGGGTAGAAGAGAGCGTTACCGTTTCCATGCTCCAGCAATATGAAGGTTGCGAACTTCTTTAGTCAACACTTGCAGAACTCTACGCAAGACTGTGAAGTTCCCCTCATCCAAAATTAGTAAAGCTTTAAAAATACGCAAAGCTTTCCAAAGCTTTTGAGTACCAATGTGCTGAGCTACCAAGTTTTTGCATTTGAAGAGTAGTATTCTACATGTGCTGTGGGCTTATTTGTGATCTTGTTCTGCAGATGTGTTGCCTTGGGCAACTGCCACCTTGTCAGATCTGGAGGTGGGTCAGGCCTAGTCAATACTGGAAGGGACAGTTTCACAGAAAGTGGAAATGTTGGAGGAACTCAACTGATTGAAATGGATATTCTATGTTTAACTACTGATCTGCAGCTTAGTACTGGAGGCATTGTTGTATTCCAAATGGCATCTTTTTGAGTGTTCAGTGGAGTTCCTCACTGCTTGAAACACTACTTGCTGAAGGTACATTTTCCTCTAGGATTACACAGGCTAAGTAGTAGTTCAGAGCATGCAACTATTTGATATTTTCCTTGCTTTAACTTAATACTGTAATTGTGGCTTTGTGGACTTAACTGTGATGTACTATTAATCACTTCAGAAGCAGCTGCTGTGTTGCTTCCAAGAAGTGAATGAAAAGAGTGATACTGTTTGCAAAGCATGCTGGGATGTTTTGAAATGAAAAGCACCTAATAAACATTATTTAGAACATTCTTATTTATTAAATATTTGAGCCCCACACTACAGAATGGTGTTCTGAGACAGGCACTTAGGATGGGGATGATAATCTTGCAGGGAGAAGCTTTGTCCCCACCCCATAAAACCCAACAATGTAATGTTGTGGAGTGCTTTTTACATGAGGACCATGTCAAAATTCTGTAAAAGACTGTCTTTGCATGTTGCCTAGTCTGAAACCCTGAAATGCTTTAAGTTGTACACCTCCAGGGAGGGAGCATCTTGGGCAACCTGTGCCAGTGTCTCACCACCCTCACTGTAAAGAACTTCTTTTGAACATCCAGTCTAAATCTTCCCTCTACCAGTTTAAACCCATTGCCCCTTGTCCTGTCATTACAAGACCTTGTAAATAGTCCCTTCCCAGCCTTCTTGTAGGCCCCCTTCACATACTGGAAGGCTACTATAAGGTGTCCTCGAAGCTGTCTCTTCTCCAGGCTGCAGAGCACCAACTCTCATAGCCTGTCCTCATAGCAGAGCTGCTGCAACCCTCTGAGCATCTTAATGACCCTGCTCTGGACTTGCTTCAACAGTTTAATATCCTTCTTGTGCTGTGGGCTCCAGAACTGTGCACAGTACTCCAGGTGGGGTCTGATGAGAGCAGAGTAAAAGGGGACAATCCCCTCCGTTGCCCTGCTGGCCATAGTTCTGTTGCTGCAGCCCAGGACACAGTTGCTGTCTGGACTTCATGTGCTCATTGCCGGCTCATGTTGAGCTTTCCAACAACCAAGACCCCCAGGTCCTTTTCCTCAAGGCTGTTCTCCAACCATTTGTCACCCAGCCTGGATTTGCGCTTGGGGTCTTTTTTTAGACTTAAAGTCATTTCACATCAAGCAAGTATGAAGAAACAAATGGCTGTGCTTATGCATTTGAGTAGACAACATGTGAAGTATTTGGATTTCAGGTTTGCCTGAAAACAATACATTCTTTCAGACAATTGACTATTTTACAAATTATTCCTGCCTAACCTGGTAATTTTTAAAGTAACCATAAAAGCATTTATTGAGCTGAAAAAAAATCTTTTGTTGCTTCAACTGTAATGCATATTAGCTATTCTGATGCATCTGCTATAGTTGCTGTAAGAATTTCTTAAACTTTGAAATGCACAAGTAAGTTTCAACCGTGTACTTGGGAGCAATTTTGTTTATTAAAGAAAGCATTGTGTTGTGTTTTTTTTACTTTGCCACACCCACCACAAGATGATAAATTCCTGCATTTTGTGCTGGGTTGGAGCACAATCACAGGGAAGTGTGCTCCAGCAGCTGCAGGCATTCAGTTGCTCTTTGTGACCACACCTACATAAGTCAGCGTTGAACGAGAATTTTTCGGTTTGTGTTGGAAGTAATGAAACTCTGTCTGGGCATTGTCTTTATTTATAATGCATGCTCAAAGATAAAGAGCTGCAAGCCTCTCGTTCTATGCAAGTCTGCATTTCAAGCAGCAGTGAGGTGAGCTGCAAGGTTAGAAACACTTACTGCTTGTAAGAGTAAAGATGTGTGTGGTGTTATGTGTGTGTTTGAAGAATCATGACCTAACCTTGTTTATGTTTCAAACGAGGAAGGGAAATGTTTTCCTTGTGCATGCCACAGCAACACCTGCAAAAAATGATGCTTAATTCCTTTAAAACAAAACAATCTGTGCTGGAAAGGCTGATAGGTAACACTCGGTGCTGATTTAGGGTCTTACATATTTCTCTACCAGTAGAAGTTTCAAACAGTAGTGAAAATATATTAGGCCTGTGATTACATAAATATAGTTATCAAGCTGGAGGATACAACTTGCATCATTACCTCTTCACTGAAGGTGATGTTCCTCCCCATGCCTGGGAAATAAACAGCTGATGGTTCACACTGAGGGGCTAGGATGAGTTTATTGTCTGTTGTGCAGACTCAGGCTGATATATCAAAAAGCCTCTATGTGTTACCACTGAAGAACACCTTCAAAAGAAAAGAGACAGTGGGGAACTAAAGCCATGGCTATTTATGATCACAGAAGGAGAGTGAATGTTCATAGAGATGCAGGGTTGCTGGAACATCTGATGATTCTCTAGTAGGGTCTGGGAATACAGGGATTGTATGAGGACTACTGTAATGGTGATGGAATGGATATTTCGAAGGTTTTAAAGGAAACTACCCCAAGGATGCCAGTCATCAAGCCCAAGCACAGCTGTACAGAAACAGCAATGCCTTTTTTCATTTATTTTCCCTCAGTAGCATGGCTGCCTTAAATGCTTCCTTGTTCTGTACCAATCTCTGTGCTGGTACAATTGTTTATGGACTCAAGCAGTGACTAGGAGCAGAAAACTGCATTGGGGTTAAAAATAACTTGGTCCCAAAAAAACCCCAATATTTTTAACCTGGATCAAGTTTCCTAATCCAGAACACTGCAGACCAACGAAAACTTGTAGTGACACAAGTGTGAAGGTGCTGTAGCAGTCCTTGGGTTCAGGTTTTATGTTATACCCCAAGTGCAATAGGCTTGGCAAGCAGATATGGAAAGCAGTTGCTGTGTTTCCTGCCTGCATCAGAGGGATGTGCTTTGCCGGTGTTTAGAGCCATTTTGAGTGGTAAATATTCTGTTTGCATGTTTTACATTGTTGTGTAACCCATGCAGCATGTTTTTCAGCAATAATAATTGTAAAAAAAAATCATCTTTCTTAATACTGAAATACTTCAGTGGAATTATTTGAGACGCATCTGGCATGCGATGGGAAAGAGAAATGGTGAAATCCAGAGGCTCGTGAAGTGCAGTTCTACGCATTGTGTTTTCCTTCCTGCTTGGTGGGTCTCTGCTGAGGAGCTAGGATGGTTTTCAAGGCCTATCAAGTGGGGACAGAATACCATACCTTTTAGAGATGTCGAAGGGCTACCAGTGATCTTTGTCAGGCAGTGTAGACCTTTGGTGTAAGTGCATGTTATCCACTTGATGGGATGTGCTAGTCCATGAGCTGTCTGTCTATTGTCTCCTGTCACCCACCCTAGGTGGCCTCATTCACGTGTCTTCCACTCTCTGGAGGAAAATGCTTTAAGCCGTCTTCTAGTCCCAGTAGCATTACAGAAACAACCTAGGTCTGTTTGACTTGTTTCAGCAGGTAGAACTTGAAACATTTTTGCTTCAGAAAGATTCCATTTTCAATTCTAGCAAAAAAAAAAAAAAAAAAAAAAAAAGGNTTACACTTGGGAAAAACTGAGCACGTTTTGGAAGGAGTGAGCTGTATCTTGTGTTTCACCTCAGAGGGCTTGAGAATGTCAGTCTTTATAGCAGGCCTCTGGTATTGCTTAAACTGATGCCTTGTTTCTGGTTGTGGGTAGAAGGATGGAGGTACGTGCTGTGGATCTGTAGGATTTTGCTCTCATGGTCTTGAAAAAACATTTTGTTCAGACAAGTTGGTTGAGTCTGTCTTGGGTCAGTTTCTGCCCTCTTAAGACTTTGCTTCTGGCTGAGTGTTAGAATGGAAGGACAAATGTTGAGGAATTAGGATCAACTCATTTTATAAACCAATGACCCATTTATGAAATTGGGTTGGATTTCTGAAGGGGTGGGGAGTTGGTCTAGGTGGTTTTTGACTTTGCTTGGTTGTTTTTTCTGTGTGTGTATTTTTAGTTTATTTATTATTATTGTTTTGAAATGTCATTTAAAAGTGTTAGAAGTGGAGAGTGAGAGTGAAACTTCCCCCCTCCCCCCCCCCACCTTTGCACTTCAAAAAACTCTTCTGGTATGGTAAATCTACTTTTATTTGGTTAGGGATCTAGTGATGGAATGCCTTGATTCCTAATATGGCAGATAGTACATCTGCTTCCTGTATGTTATCAGATGTGTTTTAGGTCTGGGCTGTAATCTGCAAAGCCCTTGTGGAACCGGCCCTGGCTATTTTAGAGGCCGTTTCAGTCTGTGGTATACAATAGGAGAGTAATCAGGGTCTCCAGGAGGACAAGGCTTAAAATGATACTATCTGAGGGTGATGGGGTGCTCTCTTGGCAACATTTAACCTGGAAGCCTGTTTTGCGTGATACCAGCTTGAGCCTGGATTTCACTGGTTTTAGGGTGAAACATGAGAAGGTTGTCTTACAGAAAGTTTATCTGCAGTGCTAAATAGTAGAGTACTCCAAGTGAAGGGACTTTCTGGAGTTTCTCTGTTGCAATAACTGCATATGATCTGATTCTTTGGGGCTTTTTTTTTTTTCTACTATAACTACTATGGCTTTGCTAACTTTTTGAAAATCTTTTTTTCCTGGTTAAATCTATTCTACTTTGCTGTGGGCAGAAAGCGACTGTTTTCTTGGCTATGTCATGAGCTTAAGTTGAACTAATCACTTTTAAGACTATCTTCTGTGCTGACTATCTTCTGGTTTTGTAGAGGTGTATGATTTTCAGAGGCGTGTTCATTTTAGACCCCCTTTTAATTTTTAACTAAGAAGAAATTCCAATTTCTGGAAGCTCTCATGTATAAAAATCCTAATGCTTGTGGATGTCTGCTACTGAAAGAAAAAGCGTGTTGAACATTAGACACTGAAATGTTTGACAAAAAAACTTCAGAGTAGTAGAAGTGGAGGAGGTGGGGAGAATAATGTTTGTTTGAAGATCAGTGCACCCTGGAGAAGAAATTTATTGTGATAGTATCAGAGTAAATAAAGTTCTTCTTTGGTGTAGTTTTGTTTGTGTCTTTCTAATTAACATGGTTCCTTGGGGGCTATTTTCTGCTGAAGATTGACCCTTACGGGTTTATATTAAGGGCACTCAAGAAGTGTTTTTATTTTATGTTATTTTAAGCAGATTTTTCACTTTCTTTACAACTGATGAATGTAGCATTGTGACAAATGTGACCAGTAACAAAGAGAGAATTCCTCCTTCATCATTCCCTTTCTAGTGTGGGGGGAATTCTAACACATTTAGTGTTTCATTTGCAAACTTTATAATTTCGGGAGTTTGTTTTAAATTCATCCTGTAATCTGTGCTTTGACACTTGCTAATGTTTCTAACTTAACTGTAGAAGACTGTGTGTCATTGTTAGAGGCTCCTTCTTGTGCTGTGCCCTTTGGTGTTTATGGTCAGGCTTGCAACCTGTTTCAATACTTTGAACCGTTGTGATGTGGGAGCTGGTGAAGTATATTGTTAGAGCCATCTGAGTAATTCTAACATATTTTAAAAATATGTTGTTTTGTGTGTGTATATGGACATATGTATTTAAATACAGGTATTTGTGTTGTCTTGCCAAGTTCAAGAGATCTTTACTTGAAGACTTAAGAAGTTAGGTTAGTAGTTTTCAGTCTTGGACCCTTTAATCATATCTTGGCTGTAATTTTTTTGCCTGTGTGAACTAAGCTATGTATTTTGTGGTATCCTCCATGACACCAAGTGAGAAATTTTGTGCATGGACACTGATGTGGTGGGTTGTATAAGCATCTAGCATGTAAGGTATGAAATACATGGGAAAGTAGTAGCATGCATCACATCATTTTACTTGGAATAATAGAATGGAAGTTTAGTGGGGTGGGTAAAAGGGGTCCGTGGTGACAGCTGAGAAAAAAACATTTGAGTTTGGGCCATGGCTTCAGAGTGATAGCCATAGGAATAGTTAGATAGTCATGGGCATTGTTTTCTACCTAAATGCTTCACTGTGGCTGCTCTGGCTTTTCCTCTCTGGTCTTTATCAGGAATTATCTTTGCAGAGTTCGCTCTGGCTCCTGCTTGGATTTTGATGTTCCTCTCGGGTTCAGACCTGGTCTGGCTCTCTGCATTCACATTTACTGCTGCTGACACAAGTCAGAACTGATGGAGCAAAGTACCCACTTGCAGTGAAAATTTGTTTGCTCAGGGTTACATCAGACTGCACTTCTCAAACTTTCTTTGTGCCTTTCTGCAGTTGTCCCTCTGCAGCCTGCGGGATGGGTGCATTTTGTCATGTTTCACTGGCCGGACCTAACTGCAGTGCTGAAACACAGGTGGTGGTAGTCAGAAGTCTTGGAATGCCTCTGGGCATCTCCAACACAAGATGGGCACAGCAGTCTGGGAGTAGCTTTACGGCTTTGGCAGTTCACAGCTAGGACAGGCAAACTCTGCAAGCAGATGTGATTTAATTGGAAATGAAAAGCATGCCTCCCATTTGGTCTCCTAAAGGCCACCCCTCTACTGAAGGAGCTAGTGTGCAGGGTACTTTGTCTTGTATTGTTGCTTTCTTCTAGTGTTGTTCCAGGTCTGAGAAGCTACCAAGACCCTGATTTTCCTTGCTTAGATGAATTTTATGAAGTTTGTAACATATTGGTCAAGTTTCCTGCAAAGGTTTTGAGCAGTAAGCAGGTTGTGGTGGTACCGTCTTGATTTGGAATACAAATGCTGTGTGATTCCAGGTTCTTGCTGGGGTAAGTTTGCATGCTTCAATTTGTATGGGGCTTTCCCCATGGTAATTATTCACCCTGAGAAAGGATTATAGCAACTAGGAAAATAGAAGTACCGGAAGTTGTTGTGCCCTATTTGTTTGAGGAATGTACTCTCAGCTTTTCCAATAGTAAATTCCACCTTACGTTGTTATCGTAGGGATGTGGAGGTAGTGTAATGACTTTTGCCATTTTGTATTAGGGAAACAGTCTGTCTTTGAACTTTTTAATCATAAAGACACTGCGTTTTTCCAGGCTTTGTTGTTGTTGTTAATTTTCATATTGAACAGAGAAAGGGCAATAAATACAAACTCCAGTTATGAGTCGTGTTTTCTTCTTTGCCCTGCGTCTCTGAGATCAGCATTACTTTGCCCCTTCAGTGCAGTGGGATGAGTCAAAGGCTTTCTCAATAGTGACACAGTTACTTCATTTATATAGTGTACAAGAACAGTATTTTATGTGAGGAATAGAGTATCAGTGTTGCAGATGAAACAAATATCACCCTGATAAATGCTTATTATCACTTGAGATTAATAAAACCAGAATCTGTGAATTCCTGGGATGTTTAATGGTACAACTTGTTCAGAAATGTATAGCTTCCTTTTGTGCAGTAGTTTCTTCCGCTTGATTGGCTGCAACTGCTGATCATCCCCTTTCCTTGTTGTGCATGAACCTTGTCATCTCCCCTGGAGTCATCAAGGACTGAGAATCTGCTTTGACTGTTGCCAGTGTGGACAACCACTGCCCAGGGCTGTGAGCTGATCTTCTGCACCTTCTTCCAGACACAGGGTATGCTGAACATCGCTCCTGCGAGTAGACTGGGCTCCCTGCATCACAAGCAGAGGAGGTGGAGGCCTTCATCTGCTGTACTGTAGCACTTGGTGCTGGCTGCTGCTGCACAGCAGGCAATAAGCTCTGCTGCCCGTCCTGCCTGCCGAAGTGCTACCTTGCCTTCCCCAGCCAAGATTCATAGGGTTAGACTGTGTGCCAATTAAATTAATCTACTGATGTGTTTTAATGAAAAATTGAACCAAATTGCCTTCCCACTTGTGTATTTACAGATGCAGAAGTAGTGTTTCACAAGATTCTATGAATCATTGATTACTCTAGGCTTCCTTTAAGCCTCAGGTCCTGCTGCTTTCATTGACTGCAAAGTTGGAGATGTCCCTGCTCTGCGGCATCACTCAGATCTGTGTGACAGGGAGGGGGAGACTCCATCACCTTCACTGCTTTTGTGATCTAACAGTGTAGCTTTTGTACACTGATAATTTACCATTGTTAATCCCAATTCTAAAAAATGCTTATATGGTTAGAAGCATGTAGACAGTAACTCTGTGTCACTGAGGTTGTTTTCTTACCTTGAAAAAAGCAGCACAGTTGGATAGTGGTGCAACATATATGCCTGTGTTTCCATGTTCCTGTCCCCATCCCTGTGGGATCTGGCCAGAAGAGACTTTGATTGCAATAAAAAGTTATCTAGAGTGTTCAGTGTTTCTGTTGTATTTTTACCAGTAATGAAGGATGGGGTGGGGGGATGGTGGTGGTAATCATATGGTGTTAGCATTATGTACTTTGCTTAGAAAATAGCATGTTGCAGTTTACTTAGGCAGCAGGATTTAGAGCAGAGACACATGTCATTTTCTGTCCCTGAGCTGGTTGTGTGGGCTGCCCTCTAGGCCTGAAACATGACCATCTTATCTGTGCCCTGAGTGTGTGCGTTTTTTGTCTGTACGAACTGAACACTGCTTGCCTGCACAACTCCCATACATGTGTCTGACATTGCAGTGCTCCTTCTCATGGAAATGTTCTCTCTGTACAAGAAATCTGCTGCCTAGAATGTGCTGTGCTCCTGTGGCGACTGCATTTCAGTTACTATGCAGATGCCTCTTGATGGAGTGAGTGTGGAAATACCCATAATATTGCTGCTGCTCTTGAAAGCAAGAATGTTTATGGAATCTTGGTCGTATTCTTTAGGTCTTGCATTCCGCAGTAAATAACAGTATTTGTCTGTAAAATACCATTTGGGGTTTGAAAAAGGAAATGCATGAGAGGCCCAAACTCAGGAATCAGGATGCTTGCATTCTGTGGCCTGCACAGCAATTGTGTCTGTGTTCTGAGCAGGGAGAACAGGCTGTGAAATCAGTTTGTGAGGTTGTACTTCATCTCTTCACTGCCTATCGTGTGTTTGAAATGTAAATTTTCTTCCATCCCTCTAGAAAAGAGTCACCTCTCTGTCTAAGTAAATCTGGGATTTTTATTAGTTAGGGTGGATGCTCTGTGTTCTGCTCGTAATACTTACTATAACAAAATACACTGAAGTGGATCCTTTCTGCTTGCTGACAGTAATAGGAGGAGTTGACTTGAGGCTGGCAGCATCTTCCTATCCTTCTCTGATAATCTGGTCATCTTGGAAAAGCTTAATCACTGTGGCCTGGTTAGAAGTGTTTACTCTGTGCAGGCAGGGAAGAACACTCCTTCTGTTTTTCCTGTCTTTAGAAGCTCAGGAATTCCCCATGCTGCAAATCCTCATTTCTCTTGTGTACCTGTGTTTCCTAAATGACCCTTATCTGTAGTGACAGGGCTTTAGTGACCAGTTGATCTAGATTTGGGTAGCCCCTCTTTCTTTTCTTGTCACACTGACTTAGAGAACAAATTCTGATGGTCATAAATGGACATTACTGCAGTTCTTGCTGAGACTCTGGCTGTTTGAATCCTGCTTTAGAAGCGGGATAACAGTTTTTAGATAAGAACACTTAGAAAAATGAAAAAAAGGTTTTGGTCTTATGGGCAATATGCTTTTCTGGTGACTGAATATGGGGGAAATAAACACCACTGCCATTACCTGTAACACAAATTCAGGCCGATCTAGTACTCTGTGGTGGTTGTGCTGATACATGTTATATTAGTCAGTGCAGAGGACATGAGTAACTGATGCTGGTGTGATTCAACCATTGCCTCTCACAGCTTTGTTCACCACCTCCCCTTTAACCATGTAAAATTCCAAAGGCAACATGTCTATACATTTTGCTTTAGAAACTATACTCTTTGATTGATTTAATAAAACAGAACCTGCATTGAGGTTTCTGTAAGGGTAGGCACTGAGGCCTCAGTGTCTTGCAGCTGAGTTTGGTGCCTGTCCCTTTTGCTTAGCAAGGAATGATAAAGACCCTTCGTTAAGTGGTTCTGAAAATCCACCAGCGAAGTGCTTAATCTGCTGTCCCAGTGACACCACTGTCTTCTGGGGAGGGAGAGGGGAAACTGGGAACACACCAGTGTGGTTTTTTTTCCTTGGAACATGTCACTGTGTTTGAAGGTTCCAGTTGCACAAATGCAGAAGGTAGAATGAGGCTTTGCCGGCAACATTTCTGTCCTTGTGGTTTATAGGAGTTTTGAACAATTAGTACCGTGACAGTGTCAAACGTGTTTGAACTCTCTCCAAGGCTTATAGCTGATGTCCAAGTCCACGTCAGTAGTTTTCCATGTTAGAAGGAATTCTTCTGATTCAAACTAGATGCATGTGTCAGGACACTTTAGTTTACAATAGTTGCCTGTGCCTGCCAGGCTGTTAGTTAAATAGATAGCAGGAAGCTGTGGCTTTCCATGCCTACCATCTAATTTTTAACCCACTGGGGGCCAGAACCGTTGTTTTCTTCTTGCTGCAGTATGGCTGTGTAGCACATGTTGAGAACATTGAGACTTCTTTGACTTCTTGGATTCTGTCAAGGATTTTTGGTATTAAAAGACATCTGTCTATACAGAATGAGGCCTTTTTTATTAACAGTACACCGCACAAGCTTAAAACTATATACCATGGTGTTCAGAAGATTGCAGTGTGAGTGGTTACTCCATGAGTGCCTGTGGAGGCTGTAACATAGTAGCTCAGGACCCTCTCTAGCATGAGTTGCTGTGTTGTCATAGCAGAATAAAATCTTGAGCAGTCCAGTAGATGCTGGGAGTATTTTCAGATATGAAATCTACATATAACCGAGGAGAATGTTAGTGCATTTTTACAAGGATCTCAGTGATAAAATTTTTTTCTCTATCTTAATGAAGCATTACAGTTAGTTTACATAGTGATAAATATAATCATTATTGTAGCAATGGCTGTGTGCCCAAGATGCCTAGAAAACTGAATATGAAATCTTTTTAATGGCATCATAATGGTCTTTGTAAGTGTTACAGATATCCTAGTGTTATGTGTAATAAATAATGCACATTATTTTCCAGTGGTCTCATACAGTTCAACAGTGTGTACATATAGGCAAGACTTTATCTTGAGAAATTGAGTTTTATGGCAACTTTCTTTGCTTAGACAGCAATGTCCAGCAGTGGAAACACTCACTACAAGATATGCAAACATTATGCTAGGCTTACTGGGGAGGGAATGTGTCTTTGTGGAATTGGGGAGAGGTGAGATGAAAACACATGCTAGCTTTTGGAGAGTAAGTTGAGCGTCTTCCTCTCTTCGCTAATACATTTTGGTGCCTTAATTTGTATTTTATAAATAATACATTTTTTGAGAATACACAGACCTAGCACAGTATGGCTTCCTTCCCTTCTCCCTCTTTCATCTCTCAAAGGAAACAATGTGTAGCCAATGCGAGATGCTTGTTTGTGGATTCTGCTTCACTTGGCAGACTATGCCTCTTTTTACTTTGGGTCCCATTCCTGGCAAGGGTCAAACATTTAACTACAGAAATCAGCAGGAAGCTGTTGGACCAAGATGCATCAGGCAAGAGAAAAGCTGTTTGTGTGTGTTGGTTTTTTTTTTTTAACTTCTTCCGACTGATTTGAGTTAAAAGTTTGTGGGAAAGTGTTAGGTCTTGGAATTTTTAATACCGAGATGTACTTCTTCCTCATGTTTGAAATTCTGTGCCAAGAGTGTCTGCATGAGAATTTGCTGAAGATGGACCATGAATTTTTAGAATTAGTGATGAATCCTGTGTGGTCCCTGTGCTTAAGGACAAGGGCTTCCAACAGCTCCACATTTTTGGGAGGCATGAGTCAGGTAAGAGTTAACAGTCCAACGATTAGCATCCGAGTAGAACAAAATACTGCATCCATGGCAACTACAAATGAGACAATACTAAAATCAGGGATTTTAAATAATTCTTTCTTATGCCATATTTGTAGTGTTCTGTGAAAAGTAAAAGGGGAACAAGTAATGAAAAAATATTTATATCTCTGGTGGTTTTCAGAGCCATGATTGCTTTATTACTTCGTCTAATCTCAATAATTTGGCTTATTTCTTGTAAAGAGTACAGTATCTCAAAGGCATCTGGCATTGTGGTGTTGCACAGATGACTACTTGATGAAACTCGGCATTAGGGACTTATTTTTACTGTGACTTTGATGCTTTGGCAGAGAAGGGAGTGGAAGAGACATGAGAGAAAAAGGGTGGCTGGCAAACAAAATATATAGCACTTTCCTTTAGGAATGCAACATACATGGTCTGTCTATTGAGGAAACTTTCTGAAGTCTCTATTACTTTGAGTTCAAGCAGAATTAAAAAAGGGTCTTCTAGAAGTCTGTTTTCTTAATGAGTCTTGTCCAGCAAAGCCTTCCTAGTGCTTCACTAGCCTCACTGCCTTTGAGGGCTTTGAGGTGTCTCTCCAATTTCAACTACACCTGGCAGCCTTACAGGGAAGAGCAAGAGCATTGTCAGGAAAAAAATAAGATGGAGTCTGTTTTAAAAGCACAACTTCTTTTGCAGCCTTCTAAGTATTAAGAATTTCAACACATTTTGTGGAGCTCACCACACAGTAACTTATATTCATGTTTTTGGATGTACCATATTCCCAAGTATCAAGGGACAGAACAAGAGGACATGGCCTGAAGTTGCACCAGGGGAGGTTAGGATGTTAGGAAAAATTTCCTTACCGCAAGGGCATTGGAACAGTCTGCCCAGGGAGGTAGTAGAGTCACTGTCTCTGGAGATGTTAAGAAATGTATAGACATGGCACTTCAGGACATATTTTAGTGGCAATGATGGTGTTAGGTCAGTGGTTGGACTCAGTCATAGAGGCCTTTTCCAGCTGAAACAATTGTATGATTCTGTACCGTGTAGGGGAGTCTCTCGTAATGTATGCAAACACTTTCATTCTGTGTATTTGAAAAGAAGTATACACTTAATATCCACACACATTTAAATGTTTTGGTATCATCTGTAAGGTGATTAATCTAATGGATCTTTTGTACTTTAATTATTCTCTGTCACCCTAAAGGCTACTAATTTATAAGGCTGAGTAATTCCAGGCTAGTAGTCATTGATCATGGTGTTACTTTGTTGTAATTGTTGCTTAGTCTTTGTTTCTAGTCTTAGCCAGAAACTTGTCTGGCCAGCCCACAATGCCCAGGTGCTGTTTAATTGGTGTGGTCAATAGACTGAAATACTGTGGTGGATGTGGAGGTCTCTCAATTTTTCCAGGGTGAGTGGAAATGCTGGTTATGTGTTCAGACACATTACATTAAGTGCTGCTTAGGACTTTCATAGAATCATATAATATTTGAGCTGGAATGGGCCTCAAAAGCTCATCCAGTCCTGCCAGAGCAGGATCTCCTATACCAGATAACACAGGAATGCGTCCAGGTGGATTTTCAGTATCTCCAGGTATTCAGTACCCCTGGGCACCCCTCCACAACCTCCCCAGGAAGCCTCTTCCAATGTCCTCTCACCCTCACAGTGAAAAAATTCCTCCTCACGTTTAAATGAAACTTCCTATGCCTTAGCTTTCACCCATTGCCCCTTGTCCTGTCATTGGACATCACTGAGCAGAGCCTGGCTCCATCTTCCTGGCACTCGCCCTTTACATATTTATAAACATTGATGAGGTCACCTCTCAGTCTCCTCTTCTCCCAGCTAAAGAGCCCCAGCTCCCTCAGTCTCTCCTTGTAATAGCTGTTACATTCCCTTCAGCATCTTTGTGGCTCTGTGCTGGACTCTCTCAAGCTGTTCTATGTCCCTCTTGAACTGGGAGGCCCAGAACTGAACACAGTACTCTAGATGTGGCCTCACCAGGGCAGGTTAGAGGGGCAGGAGAACCTCTCTTGACCTATTAGACATACCCCTTATAGTACACTCCAGAATGGCACTGGCCCTTCTGACCACAAGTGCACACTGCTGGCTCATGATCAACATCCCGTCAACTAGGACCCCCAAATCCTTTTCCTCTTTGGTGCCTTCCAACAGATCAGTCCCCAACCTATACTGATCCCTGGAGCTGTTCTTTCCCAGGTGCAAGACTCTATACTTGTCCTTGTTGAATTTCATTAAATTTTGCCTTGCCCAGCCCTCCAGCCTGTCCAAGTCTGGCTGAATGGCAACACAGCTTTCTGGTGTGGCAGCCACTACACCCAGTTTGGTATCATCAGCAAACTTCCTGACAGTGCCCTCTGTTCCCTGCATCCAGATCACTGATGAATATATTGAGCAGAACCGGTCCCAGTACCGATCCCTGTGGGACCGCACTAGTTAGAGGCCTCCAACTAGGCTCCATCCCACTGACCACAACTTGCTGGCTTCTTTCCTTCAACCAGTTCCCAGTCCACCTTACTACCTGATTATCCAGACCACACTGCCTCAGTTTAGCCAGAAGGATGCTGTGGAAGAGAGTGTCAAATGCTTTCCTCCTCCTTTGACCTCTTGCTACAAGCTGATATGCTGTAAGATGTTGCCAATACCATTTTTTCCCCCCTAATAGTTAAAAAAACCCTGTAAAATCTGCTTTTTTAGGTAGAAAGTTCAGGGAGTGACTTCAAACCACACTAAGTGGGCTCACTGACCTTTCATTGTTTCTCTTTGGCTACCAGGTGGTTCCTAGTGAAACTGACAGGTAGTGAAGGTTCAGTGCTTCAGGCTGGTGCATGGTGAAAAATCTGCTTTGAGGAGGTGAAATGAAGTCTCACTGTCTGCAAAGCCAGTTAGTGTGGTGCTGCACAGTGCTAGAACCCTTAGCTCTGTGCAGTGTGTCAAGGGGGACTGTACAGCTGTGTGACTCTTCCTCAGAGCATGTCATAGACCCTAAAACTGCTGTGCTGAAATGCAGAGGCAGGTATGCATGAGTGTTGGTAGTGCTGAGAGGAAACAGCGAAGGATATGTCCAGTTACTACAGCAGCTTGATAAAAGCTGCAGCTGTCTGTTGGTTCAAGCTTAGGGCTGGAGGTTAGCACATCCAAAGCTCAAACTGGGGACAGACAATATACTTCCTGTGACCCCAAGTCAATCATTTAATCTGAGTAATCTTACTTTGTGGTTTGCGTTCCTGTTTAAGGTAGGATTGATAGTGTTAGCTGCTGCTGTCTTTCTCAGGTGTGTTGGGATTAGTGGGTTAAATTTAGTTAAGACATGTCAGGCAGAAGCAGGAGATAAGTGTAGCAAAAATGCTGCCATTACTGAAATACCATCTCAGAGTAATCTTTTTCCTGACACTTCCCAAGCACATGCCTGCTTTAAAGGGGGAATTTTTGAAGTTTGAATTGTTTAAGGTAGAACAGATACTGTGATACTGGAAACTTCAAAACCATACTAAGATAGGGTTGTTGTTGTCACATTGTCTCTCCTAATCGGGAAACAGGCTTGTTTGCAAACAAAGCAGTAACACACATCAGATGAAGCTGTCACTTTAAGGCTTCCTGCAGCATTTAAAAGTAATGACTGTGTTGTGGGGGTCAAGTGAGTGTATTGGTAAAACGTATGACAGGTTGCAGCTGAGCTGGAGGAAATTCAAGTTGTCTCAGCTTCTGCACAGAGTTCTCACTACGATAGATTGTACACTCATCTTGGATTACCTCCTTGCAACTCCTGCAGTCTGGCACAGATACTGTTTCCCTCCAAAGGCTGTGGAACTGAGGGTTAACTGTCAATGGAAATTTTGACTGCTTGAATTGGCTGCTTCTGACTTCACTACACAAGATGAGGAGTTACCTCTCCCTGATGTAATAGCTTACGGTTTTTTTAAGCCTTTTATCTTAAGTAGCAGTATGGAGGGAACTGCAAATACTTTTTGTTGTTTTTTTCTTGTTTGGAGAAACCCTAAACCTGCCTTCAGTCTGTAAGAGGGCGTATTTGGGGGTTGGGTGGGAGGAGCTGCAGAAGAGGAGGGTGTTTAGTGTTTTGCTTCTCCCTTGCCTGGAACACTTGAGATTGAGTAACCAGGGTATCGTTTGGCATATCCGAGGCCAGTGCTAAAGCTTACAAAAGAGCTTAAGTCATTTCAGTAAATGAATTTAGCTGTTGTCCATCTACATCCTGTGCTTGTTGAGACTTTGCTGATTCCCAGCTGTTTTCTATTGCTTATGTGCCAGCAGTTGCTCCACCTCCTCTCAAGAGCTGGTGGAATAATTTGAGTGCTAACTTCCTCCAGGCAAAGTAAGTCAGGTTTGCTTAAACCTGCTAAGTGATGGAAAGAGCTGGGCTGGCTCAGGCTTCTACAGTGGGTTGGGAGTGCTCTTGTAATTCTTCATCTTTGCAGTTCAGGTGGCAGTGGCTTCTGTTACTGCCATTAACTGCATTTGGAGAAGTGATTTTGATATCCTTGGGAGTATTTATCTTTAGTATACACTTAAACGCACCAGTTCCGGTGCTGTAGCGGCTTGCCTGTAGTAGAGGAAGAGGAGGCAAACAGCAAGAATGCCTTCTACAAATGGCTCAGATTTCCTGGAGGCAGTAAGGGACGAGAATGTCATGGTAATGTTTAAACCTCTGTGAAACAGAGCTTTTGCATGTAGTTGCAAGAAGACTATTGTTAATAAAAGAGAAGGAGATTAAACAGGAGTTTATCCCAGAGGGCGCAGATTTCCAGGCAAGAGGAAACATTAGTTGCAGTTTCTGTTCTTTTTTCCAATATACTGGTTGTACTGTCCAGGTTAAGGTTCTCTGCCCTATGGTATCTGTAGAGGAGGATGATTTGAGCTTTATGGAGATCAGTCTGTAATCTCAGTGATGAGCTCTAGATTCAAAACAGTCCTATAAAATCGGTATACTACAGAAGGTGTTACAGATTTCTAAGAACAGGGAAAAAGAGAATCTACATGGCTTGCAAACTATTTGTTGTGGACTGAAAATCCAGTTTCTCTTTTTCAGTTACTTTGTCCCTCTGATTCAGTAGAAGTCTTCTAAATGGAGTCGTTGAAGACAGAATGCTTGTATTAATTTACAGGTAGCTAAAGAACAGGGGCAAAATCCCTATAAAGTTCTAGTGCTCTATTTTTTAACAAACACAGCCTTAGGAAACAAAGTATTTAGAGGATTATGTTATGATTCATTTTTGAACACTAGGAATTGAGAGTTGGGGCTGAAACCTGGTCTGTGGCTCCGAATGTTTGGACGTCTTAAGATATTTGTATGTGACCTTTTTGCCTAGAATAGAGAGAAGCCTCTAAGTCTGCGTTCAGTCAGGTGTGGCTGGATGATGTGGAACACAAACATGCTCTGATTGTAACCTGGGACCCTGAAAATGTTTTATGCTCATGTTACTGAAATGCAACCATCCTTAGAGTGTCTTTCTATCCACCATTCTCTATTTTTTATTTTATATATATACACACACACACACACACACACACACACACACATACTCTATTATATATTTATATAGTCATGAAATACTGTAGGGTTTGCTAGGATGACAGTAGATTTGGTCAGAAATCTCTCGGAATACCAGTAGTTTGGTTGTTTTTTTGTTTTTTGTTTTTTTTTCAAATCCTGAAGGAAAAGTAGAGAAGAATTAAATATTTTAT
>VWZE01023696.1:2411560-2454510 GCA_013396675.1 Eubucco bourcierii
CTTCAGCTCTAATTTTAGTAACACAGGTTAAGGCTGGTGGCACTGATTTCAGTGTTACTTCTGCCACTCTGTGGACAGAGGAGCTTGTTGTGTGTGGTCTTCACGATTTTTTTTTTTGTCTCCCCTCCTCCTCTCTCTCCCTCAAATCCACCACCCTCCCCAGTTGCACTGTAATAGAGAGATTCTGTGGATTTTCAGTTGTAGTAGCTGCTCAGTGGGAGTGTGAGAACTTGTGATGTAAAGCTCAGTTCTCACTTGAGAATTTCTTAGTAATTGATAGGGGAAAATAGACCATTGCTGAGCTGCAGAAGGAGTGGTACTCACTGGCTAGTCAGTGAAACAAACTTACAGAACTCTTCAAAATAAGAAAAAGAAGTTACCTGTAAGCAGCATCACTTGTTTTTGTCAATCATGTTCTTGGGCAACTCTCAGCTCTCTAAATATTCCTGCTAAATTAACCCCCAACAGTACTCTTTGTTAAGCTTTTCCTAAGAAGGGGAAACTTTAATAAAACTTAATCAGGACTTAATGCAAGAAACCCTTTAGAAGTGAAGCGGCTGAAATAATTTTTAAAGATTAATAGGCTTGATTAGTTTAATATGAGCTGTATATCTAATATTAGAGGCAACTTTTTCCATTGGCTTATGTTCTTGCATATATTTTGTTCTCAGTTGTGTTTTCTGAGCAGGGCTTAGTAAAGTGGAATAAGTTATGGCAAATACATCTGCCCACACCTTATTTTCCTTTTAGGGGATTTGCTGGGAGAGAGCTGGTATGAAACTAAGCAAAGATGATGGATGTTGTGTGGAAGTCACAGGCTTTGTAAGATGAGTCCACCAAAACAGCTTCCTGTGATTGAGCTGCCATTGACACTTGTCACCAGCAGTGTTCTTTAAATAATGAAATCTGAAAGGGCACCAACAAGCTGAAGAGGGTGGCAGTATGCTTTGTCAGTTTCAGGTGAACAAGCAGAATTATTTTTATGTGCATTTTAAAGACTAGATTTAAAAATGTATATTGCTGCCTGAGGTATTTACGTAAAGCTGTTTTGGGCTTTAGTGAATCAAGCTTTCCAGATGCATACAAGAGGTGTTGTTTTGGAGTTACGCACTTTCTAACTGATGGCGAGACCAGAAGTGTGGAGACTATGCTTAAAACCTGTGTGGTTAATATTCTGAACATTAGTAGTTTTTATCTGAGGACTCAGTTTCCTCAAAGTTTCTCAGATACAGACATGTTTTCTGAAGGCTGTTGGTGTCAGTTTGGAGATAATGAAGGGGGAAGAGGATTTGGGATTACAATTACTTGCTGCTTGCTGTGTCCTATAGATAGCTGTGAAATAGCGCAGTTTGTTCAGGGACGGCTTTGCTACCTGGAAATAGAAAATAATCCCAGAGCGAAGGTGTGTCCCGCCACGCACATTTGGTAAATAAGGGAGCCTTGTCTGGCATGACAGGTGAATCTGCCCGAGTACAGGGCAACCTTTTCCTTTTAAGTATTCTCAGAGGCTTGCAATTGCAGCCCTGGTTTTAAGACATAGCATGTTCTACACTTCTGTGGTTAAGAGCAATTAAAATTGTGGATTGATCGGCGGTTGTGGGGTGGGGTGGGGGCAAATAAAACGCTGTGTTTAGTAAGTGGTCTTGAGACCTATATCTTATGGTTTGGCAGCTCCAGTCTATGTAGTGT
This sequence comes from Eubucco bourcierii, assembly GCA_013396675.1. Lineage (NCBI taxonomy): Eukaryota > Metazoa > Chordata > Aves > Piciformes > Ramphastidae > Eubucco > Eubucco bourcierii. Next base: position 2,413,250 of record VWZE01023696.1, read on the forward strand.
AAAGGGGCTGAAACCAATCCTAAGAATTAAGTACCTCTCTGCCAGTGTTCTGAGAGCTGTTCCCAGCTGGTCACGTTCCGTGGTTGGCTGGGATGCTGAATAATATTTTTCCTTCATGGAAACCTACCATTTGCTTTTGAACTCATGGATGTTCTTTTTCTGGTAAAAGTATATTTGCTTTGCCTCATGTTTCTGATAAAGATGTGGAGTTCAAGCTAGAATAGTTTATTTAAAATTTATTTTTGTAATGAAATATTAATTTATTTCTCCAATGGTCAGTTTGCCAGAATCTAAACTTTGAACTGGCACTACGCTGTAGAGCATTTGAAGTACTGTTGTTTTAACAGGGTCACTGTCAATTTAATTTTATCTCTAACATTAAAGTCTTGTTGGCTTAAAAAATAATTAAAGAAACAAAACAATGGAATTGTTTAATATGAGCAAGAATGTTTTCTACTTTAATCAAAAATTGTTGATGTTTGTCCTCTTCTGTAGAGGATCAGCCCCACCATCAGCGCTGACCTGATCTGGTTTGCTTTTGCAACTGAAAAGTGAAACTGAGAAGTGAAACTTTTCGAGAGGCAGGAGAAGAGTGATGGAAAGACATGAAATACATTTTGAGTCTCTTTCTTTTGTGATAATTGGTTAAAAATAGGTGAATAATTGCAAAGAATAGTACTAAACACTTGCATTTAAGAATTTGATGTTTTCTTGTAATGAGCCATGCATAATTTTTATTCTCCTAAGTTAATACAGCAATATGAGCTAAGAAAAAAATCATCTACAGTATGATTAATCTGGTACTTGAAAACACTCCTTTCTTCAATAGAATGTCTTGTTTTGAAAAAGAAAACCTGAAACTTCTGAGTATCATAGCTCCTCCTTGCACACTGAAGTCTCTTCCTTAATGTCTGGTGAAGTGACTTGTTCAAGGTCACAGCCCTTGACCTGCTTGAAATAGAAGTCCAATACCAGACCTGCTGTCCTCTGACATAACCACCAGGCATACTTCTCCCAAGTGCATTCTAGAGCTATGATGACTACTCCTAACTTGAGAACATGAGAAAGCTACTTGGAGAAGAAATGATGCAAGTTCCAGCAGCCAAGGGTTTCCTTTCTTCATATACAGAGCATGTTTTGAGTATGAAAATGCAGTATACACTCAGGTGAAGGATTAGGAATTACTGGATATCTGTGGGGAGCATGATACATATTAAAAGCATTAGGGTGAGGAATTGCCAAGTTTTTAACTGTAGACAATCTGAAACCAAAGTGAATGCAAACAGTTAAATGTTTCTGTTATCATTTTACTTGAATTTTGATCTGTCAAGCAAGTATTCCTCAAATTCCTTCTGGTTCTGATGAATTATCTGGACATACATAGACTTCATCAAAGCTTTATTGTGGTACCTGGCCGTCTGCAGTCTGCCTGTTGGGTTCTTTCATTGAGGTGTTGCAGACCTTTTATTGTTTTGCTTAGCTAAACTTTCAACTACAGAAACAATTTCAGTTTTTGTATAGAAGAACTGAAAAGGTACTGCCTTGCAATGCATAGATATGTTTTTCACAGACTCTTATACTCTTCGAGATTCAATGATACTGCTACCAGAATTTTAATATGTTGCTAGGAGTTAAGGTTAAAGGGTAAATTTTCATTGCTGTATGGACAGCTTGTAACAGGGCTTGTGAAAAGCAAATGCATGAGATGAATATAAACACTTTTTTCTTTATAGGGTTTTGTTCTATCTTCCCTGGGTATGCAGAAGATTTTTCAGCTCATTCTGGGAAAAAGATGCAGTGAGAAGAAGGGAGTAGGAGGGATTTAGCTGCAGTTTTAGAGGTTCATAGAAATGCTTGTGCTTCGGAGGATTTGATAGCCCAAATGCTTTCAGTCTGGGTTGTGTGGATGGCACAGCTTGCTGCACAGTAGTCACATCTGGAGTTCTTCCCAAGGATTGTAGCTTGCATTGTGGTTGTATTAGAGGCAGAGGCAGTGCAGTACACTTTTGTTCAGCTATTTAATAAACTCAATAATCAGAATCCCCTCCTTTGATCTGCTGGCCATGTTGCTTTGAATGCAACCCAGCGTGCAGTTTTAATATGCCCCTATGTATTTTGGTGTTTCTAAACTTACTAAAGAATCAATAGCAGAGAATTTTGAAAATGGACTTGAATGTTTTTAACAATACAGGTGTTCTGGCACTTAGTGTTTTTTTCAGGTTTGAAGAGCTGCGTTGCAGGTCTTCCCTTTTGTCTGCAGAAAGACGCTAAGACAAGCCACTTGCCTTTTGTACCTTGTTCACTGGTGTCCTGATAACACTTGAAAAGGGTGTGTGTGAAATGTAATGCTCTGCATTTAGAGCAGCAAGGTTTGGTTTGTTTCGTTTCCAGAACCTAGTGAACGTCTCTAAATATGTCAGATGCCACCCCAGCACTTTGCCAGTGCAGCAGTTGGAGCAACATTTGGTGAAGCTTGAAAGCATACCTGATGGCTTTAGTCATCTGAACGTTGCATTTTTGTCAGTTGGTCCTGGAGAGGAGAGTGGAGGATCAGGATGGCTCACAAACCATGCAGGACCTGAACTGTGGTTTGGAATTTGCCTGAAGGCAATAGCAGGCTTCTGAAACCCATACAACAGAAAATGTTAATATTTCATGCACTCTATTGAAAGCTTTTGCTTGCTGTTGTTATCAGCGCTGTCTCATGTTACTAGAAGAGATGGGTATAGACTGTAAATGTGTTAGCTTCTTTTTTTACCTTCCAGTTTGATGCCATAGTATGTTGGCTAAGATTCTTGTCTGTAATCAGTGGCAGGTTTTTGTGCTTGGCCAAATCGGCTTGTTGAGAAGGGGCCGAAGTACATCCCACATGGTAAAGCTTCTTTATTGCTCCCTGGAGAGGAAGGAGGCTTCAGATGTACCACCTGGAGCCCTGCCCCTCATTTGGCTGTTGGATCTTTCCTGGCAGCCACAGCTGGCTTGGGAAGCCTTTCATTACTTCCTGGACTACTTCCTGAAAAGTCTTTAGGGGCTCAGTGAGATAAACCTGCTTGTTTCCTCTACGGTTTCCTCATGACTAGTTTACAGTACAACTTTTCCTGTTTCAAAGCAGGGGGGCAAGTTTTTCTTCTCCACCCACTTGACTAGCCAGTCACACTTATGGCGTGTTGGTTTGTCCATCCTTTTGCTGTATCTCTGTTTTACCTTCCTTGTATTGTTTTAGTTTTATTGTGGGTTCATTTTTTTTTTTAATTATTATCCAGAAAGCTTAGAGTGAAGTGTTTAAATTTTGCCAAACCTCTGGTGGCCATAGGACTATTTGTACATGCTTCAAAGTGGGTCAGACACAGAATTGCCAAGTCCTTTCCTTCCTGCAGTGCTGCAGTTGGTAACTTCTTGCTGGCCTCAAATGTACCCAGTAAGCTATCCTCCCACCCCTCTAGCAGACCTCTCTCTTTGGGATCCCTCTCACTGCTACCAGAGCAGTTGGTGTTTGTACTCTTCAACCTTTAACCTCAGAACTTTTCTGAGAGTTGAGATTTATGAATTGGCTCTTGCATTTGGTAGAATCACTGATAATTTGTAATCAGAGCTTTTCCACTCAGCAGAGTGAAAATAACCTCATCTTTGGCGGTTCGCTTGCTGCCGTTTGTGTTACTGACCAGTTCAAAATCCAAGGTACTGAAAGTATTAAGCTGATGTATAGATTGATGAAAGTGCTTTGATCATATATGAATATATAGTGTGGTAGATGTGTGCAGTAGACACACATATAGATATGTGTAAATAGACAATGCATTTGTTATCTGTAAGGAGTTTGTTTCTGGATCCTTGCTCCAGAAAAGAGAAAGAAGTCAATAGATGTTCGTTGTGCTGTGTCTTGTTGCAGTTTGTATCGTCTGTTTTTCTTACTGTCTAGTTATCATCCAGTCCAGTGGTATTTTAACTGCAACTCCCAACTGATTTATGGTGGTTATTTTTAACAATAAAAATTATTTCTGCTGTTTAAGCCAATGTAGAGACAGTGATTTAAGAACACGAATGTGAATTTTGTTTTGGGTGGTGGAAGAGCCAAAACTGAGCAGAAGCTAACTTGCAACTCAGGCTGTAATTAGATCTCAGAAGCTTGAAGTGTTATTACCTGCAGTATATTTCAGGCTTCTGAATTTCCAGGGCTTTGAAGTGAAGAACAATAAAGTGCAACATGTGGAAAAAATTTTCAGGACAGTCAATCTGTTACTTGTGAATAAATCTTGAAGAAGAAAGGAAACCCCAGAATTTTTGTCAGAGCTGACAATGACCTAGATGGTAGTTCAGGAATTACTGAACTCCCTAGCTCCTGCACTTCCTTCTTTAGGAGATGCAGATAGTTAACTACATATTTAACCTAATTTGCTGCAGGAAATAATCTTAAAGTTTTAACTGTCTTTTTCCTTTTGGATAGGACTTAAAAGTCCCCCAAGGGAGCTATTTAACACTAGCAGTCACTTCTTACTGAACAGTTTTGATGGTCTTTGTATTCAAAATTAATTGTTTTGTAGAGGACTTTGTTTCCATTGTGCATTTAGAAGTAACAAAATACATTATAAAGATTGTAATTTAAATAACACAAGTTCTTGTCACCACTTCAAACACCTGAACTCTGATTCCGTAATTGTGCTGCCCACTTTAAGGGTATAGTTCTTACAGAAGGGTTGTGTAATGGGTAGTGTGTATCTGCTGCTTAACTGTTCAGCTGTGTAGATGAGAGTTTGGGTTTGGAAAACTGATGAAATGGGAACTTGTGGGTTTTAGTTGTCTCATTTTTCCCTTGCTGTAGAGGAAACGCAGACCTATATGTTGCATTTTTATGTGTCTGTAAGAGACTGGATGACTTTTACTTATGTATTGACTTCTGTTTGACCCCCATTTACTCATTTAAATTTGGGAAAATAATCCGAGGGGAGTTTGAGGACTCGATTTGCAGTGCAGGACTTGAAGACTTGATTGCTAAGCTTCTTTTTGTTCAGTTGCTGAAGGCAGTTTGGTTTCACATGCCCACCCTTGCTTGAACCTGTGTTAGGAATGCCATCTTTCCTGAGCCATCAGTAGCCTATTTTATATATTTCCTTTAATATAGAGTTTGTTGATGGTACAGAAGCAACCTGCATTTTAGTACGTGGAAATAGACACACAAGCAATGTCTGTGTAATCAGATAGAAATGATTTGGTATAGGACCAATGTACTTTCATACCTGTTAGGCAAGTAACTGATTCCTGTTTCTTGTACACAGAAGCTCCTTTGAAAGACTGAGACCTGAGCTCTGCACATCTTTGGCTTTTGAAGAGGTTGACCTTGAACACATGGCTGTGTGTTTTTGAGCCACTAGTTGCTCAAAACGTGTATTGCTCTGTATTTGTTCCCTTTTTCATGAACGAGTTCTTTCTGTAGCCGAAATGAGTGGGTAACCTGGGGTTTTTTTGTTGCCTGTTTTTTTTTTTTTTTTTGTTACCTGGTAAGGACACTGTTTTCTATAGCTTTCAGTAGTCCACACAGATCCTTACTTGGTAAGAACTTGGAGCAAGAGAGGAGGGGAAAAATACAGCAGCAGATAGCAGGGTTGGGGGTTTGTTTGTTTTGTTGTTTGCAGACACACACACCCCTCCCACCCCCTCACCCCCGCCCCGTAGTGTAGTACTCATTTATGTGTGTGGAAATGAAACTGGTTTTCATAATCTTGGTTTCCCTGAGAAGCAGCAAGACGAACAGCTGCAAGCGTCTGCTCAGTAGGGACCTGCTGGTGCCAGAAATTGAGCTGATAATGATGAGTGGCTCAGGAGTGTAATTAAGGTCATATTAACTCAAGCAACTCCTCCTACCTTAAACGTAAAAATGCAGGAAATGCATCACGCAGGAGAGCAGTTCAGGGGTGGGTCCTGTTGGGCAGAGGACTCTGGATCCTTGTGTGGTAAAACCAAGGGAAGTGCAAAGATGTCTAAATGGTTGTAGAGCAATGTTGGATACAAACATTGTTCGATTTCAGAACATCTTTCATGTCACATTGCTGGAGGTACTTCTTCACCAACCTATCTGCAGCGTGCACAGCTCTGTGCTGTACCGGAAGATTCCTAAGGGTAGCTAGCTGGAAAGGTTTTATTGATGTTGAAACTGGAGGAAGATGCTGTATAAGCTGTCATCTACTCTGCACTGTGGTGGAGAGTGTGGGTGAGAAGGTCTAGAGATGCAGGAGATTTCTTCCAGCCTTGTTGTTTTTTCCAGACCTTTTGAGGTGTGATTTATGAAACCTACCAGAAAAATAGTGTCAATAAATGCTGACAACATTGAGTATGTCATTCAAAGAAAAATAATGCTCTGTTCAAAATCAGGAAGGTGTTCAAGAAATGCAAAGTAAGTGTTTGAAGTGAAACTGCATGTGATATAGGTGTGCTGTAAGGATGCTCATTTGCTTCATTTTCAATTCAAAAGACTTCCTCTAGCTAGTGCAATGTCTTTGGAGGAGCTATTGTCTGCAGTTAGTAGGTACATTTCCAAATGTCAGCTGTGGTTACTTTCCCACATTGAATTTCTGACCTGTAAAAGAATAACACCATCATAATTTTAAGCTGTTCCAAGAGCAGCTTTTGTACTTGTAGTTTACATGACAGATCTTTATATCAAAGATTTTTTGGAAAATGCTTCTGGGCTAAGATTTCAGCGTAATATGTAGCTCAGAGGAAGTCCTGTGAAATCTAAGTGTAAAAAATCTTAAATAAGGTTCATAAAGCACATTTTTAACTGGAATAGTATTAATGGTGGTGGTTAAACTGAAGCAGTTTTGTGAAACATACTGGTTGGTAGTAGTCAAATTGATTAAATTGGACTTTAAAAAAAATTTTTTTCCCTGAAGTTGGTTTCTTTCCCTGATACTGTACTTTGGCTTGAAGAACGTAACCACATTTGAGAGTTTGGAAGAAAATCCCTAAGACAGTGCACTGGTGATAACGTGCAACCTTGTGCTGCTGAAATAAGTTATTTATTGTGGCTGGAGAGCTGAGTATCTGACCAAATGGAGGCCTTATCACAGCCTGACACAGTGTCTCACTGTCTTGCAAGGGCAAAATGACAAGTTCCTCTATGCAAATCCTCCTTGTATAGCCCCTGATGAGAGGACTGTGCTGCTTACTCTTCTCTAAACAGTGATCTAAGTATAGCTGTCAGTAGTAGCAGTACATTTTTTGATGGTTATTAAAACCCAAGAATCCTTTAGAGGAGTAGCCAAGTGGTGTTGAAATGGATTTGCACTCTGTACAGGAATGGTGTGCTTCTGTTGTGTTTCTTGTGTGGATTTTAAATCTCTGCAAAGCCGAAAGTGCCAGGTTTTGAGGTTTTCCAGAAGCATGCAAGTATTGATGGGATGTGAACATGTTTCCATCACTCTTGTGTTTTGTAAATTGGTCCTGTCATGAGGTGGTGGGTTCCAAAGCTTGTGTCTAATATACAGCAGTGCAGGAGGAGTGAGGAATGAATCTAGTGTGACAGGGGCATCAGAGTCTGATGTGACAGGGGTATCAGAGCTTTGTAAGGTGCTTTTCTTGAGTCCAATAGATAATGAAATGCATGGAAACCTTGTTCTTGAACTTTGGTCAGGTTTAATGTGCAGGTTTAAGGAGAAGGAGACAAAGTCTGCGGGAACTGTTCCGCGTTCCTGCTTGGTTTGATAGCTTGAAATTCTGTGGTTGAATGTCGTATCTGTATTTTCACTTTCCCCATGTCAGGAGTGTCTTGAAAACTTGCACACAGCAAACGCTTCCATATCCTCAGCAAAAGCTGTGTTCTGTGAGTCATTTGCAGTCTTGCTTACTTAGAAATGAAAGTAATTATGTTCTTGATTGAAAAATCTGTTTAATGATTTGGAGAACAGGTTTGTGTGCTTGTTTCTTGTGTGTTTTTTTCTTTGCCTTTTTTTTTTTTTTTTTTTTTTTTGCATAAAGACCAGCCAGAGTAGCCTGTGAAAGGCTTGTAATTGTCTTTTCCACACATACCTGGGAAGGATTCTTACTTCATAATAGTGAGAAGCTCAAGTGCAGTTTCTGCTCCAGGTGGTCAAGTGAGCAGTTGAGTTCTCTACACTGCAGCTTTCTGCGTAGAGGTGGTGTTTCCTTGTACCAGAGGCTTTTTATGTGGCACGGATGTGTTTTTCTCAGAGCAGTGTGCATATGGAAATCAGTTTGTTATTGATTTAATTTTTGTTTTATGTATTTTGGAGTATGGTTATAGCAGGCCAGCTTTTTCTATACTCCAAGTCATGAAAACAAACAGCAACGAGAGAAGCGGTTCGTGAAACAAATGAAGTGCTGAGGAGCGAGGGAGTTAGTGCTTTTGGAAGTGGTGATTAGGAGGGTAACTCGGTGCCTCTTTCTCCTGCCTTTGCGAGGCCCTGTGTCTGTTTTAAGCTGCTCCAGGCACTGCAACCTAGTCTCAGCAAGCGTGTCAGCGTGAGGCACCTCGAAAGGGGGAAAGGAAGAAAGGAGAGGGTGGCCTGTTTCTGCCCTTTTTGTGTGTGTGTGGGAAGAGGAATGGCATGGCGTTTGGCTTTCCACACGGCTTTTTATACCCATAACCTCCCCAGGCTTGAACTGAGGATGCTTGTTTGCCATTAGACCAGAAGTTTTGTTGTTGCTTGCATCCCAGAAAGCTTTCTCCTGGCTGTATTTATGAGCCAGTGCTGTTTGAGCTGGCTGTGATTGGGAGGAAGGAGGGAGGCAATGAATGTTGTGTCCTCTTGTTTTTCTCTTGTACAGGAAGGAAAAAGCTGAGGAGCCTGTCCTCCTCCTCTGAGTCAGCTGTGGTTACGGTTTGCTGAGTAGGCGTGCATGTTTTGAAGGAAAAAGCAGCTTCAAATTAAGTCAGCTAAATACTGTGCCCAGAGAAGTTTTGGGAGGTTCCACCACTATGGACATACTCTTGGTAGAGCTGATGGTTTAGGGTAAAACTGATGGTTTATGATAATACTAAAACTGTTGTCTGCATTGGGTAATTCTACAGCTAAATAGGAAAACAGGTTCTGTGCCTTGGTGAGTTTTCCATTTTGATAGGTGTTGTTTACCACAGCAATTTGAGGTACTGAGCTGCAGTGAGAAAATAGGATTAAGTATTACACCAGTAGTATTGTCTCTCTCTTGTAGGTACATTGAGGTCTTTCTAATACAGCAACGGTGAGCCATCTGGATGTACACTGTTCACGTTATGTTGGGTGATTTGTGGTTAACATGAAAAAAAAAAAGAATCTGGAAGAGGACTTTATAAAATGAGAGGATAACTTTGGAGGCAAAAGGGAGCATCTTCCATGGTGGTGGAATATAAGAAAAAGGATACCAAAGAAGTTCTTAACCTGACTTCACAAAAAAAGGAGTAATCTGAAAGTAGATAGGTAAATGTACTTGTGCTATGGAGCAGCTCTCTGGTAGGCATGTTAGAAAAGACACATGGAGTTCCCCCACTGTGTCTGGCCCGTCATTGTCATACAGAACAAAATCACCTAGTTGAGAACATAAGTTAAAATTACCAAACAATAACGAAGGGACCGATCTGTGAATGTTTGTCATAAGCAAATGCTTCAAGAGTGTGCTACACTGCAGATTTGTGAATAGTCCTGTTGGTATTGACTGAGTACTCCAGCAAAGTGAAAACTAACTTCAGTTGGCACTGTTTCTTTCCACATCAAATCAAGGTCTGTAAGATGCTCTGTAAGGTAGCCTGCTTGTTTTCCAGTATCTCCTGTGGTAAGTACTGAGGCACTTCAGTGAGTTTCTAACTGAGCCACACACAGATGCTTTTAGATCAAGTGGTGACATCTGTAGTCTCAATTCTCAGTGCAGCACTGGTCTATCAGCTCTAGGTGATGAGGAGCATACTGACAGGTGAGTGAAGAGATTGGAAGTACAAAATTATCACAGAGGCCATGCAGCAGTGAAATGGGTGTCCTGTTGCTGAGATAAAATGGAGGTAAGTGAAGTTCCTGTTCTAGCTGTGACTCAAGGGCTGTGCAGTGTTAGAACACAGGATGCAGTAGATAATGGCTTGATTTTTTGCATGTACTCTCTACAGTATTTCTCAGACAAGCTTGGTGCTTAACCGAACACCTTCTGATGCAACTGGTTGCCAGTGTGGCAGGAAGTGTTAATTCTTTACTTTTGTCTTTAGTAGCTGTATCTTTGCTAACAGAAACAGTTTGTTCTTGTTTTGTGACAGAGATGGAAACTCATTTGTTTTGCCTTTTTTTTGTGTGTATCTTATCTTTTTTCCTGCCTAAATGCACACAATATGACTTGTGGTGGTTATTCTTGGACAAACTGATCTGAAATGAAATGTAAATGACACTTTGTATTTTGCTAGCACAACTGGAGTTCTAAGTGTACATCCTGTTTGTCACTTTCTTTTGCTGTCTTGTGAGGACTTTGATCATGGTGAAGTTGCAAGAAAGTACATAATGATGTTTAAGTGGAAGAGGAATGTATAAAAGCTGTTTTACTAGTCATAAGCCAGTGCTCAGCCTCTGTAAGAAAGAGACCTTGAACTGCCACCCACAAGAAAAAAAGTAGAAAAATATATGGGCTTTGTGAATGGATGCAAAAGTATTTTAAAATGAATACGGAATACTAAATACTAAGCTGTCTCCTCTAGAGTTTCTGGTTACTTCCAGCACTAAATGTCATCTTCAGTCTTGGTAGATTGCTGAGATTTGAGACCAAGTTTCCTCTTGAGAGATAATGATCGCTGGCACTTGCAGTTTGTGGCTTCTATGTGTGTGTTGTTGTCGGGTTTTGGTGGGTGTTTTGTTTTTTGTTGTGTTTTTTTTTTTTTTTTTTTTTTTTTTTTTACTAGAGGCTTTAAATTAAATTAGCCATAGGGTGTTGAGTGTGTTGTGGGTCGCGGTATTTGGGCACACATGATGCGGATCTTCTGTGGACCCTCTATCTCTGTGCTGCTTGAGATTGTGGAGAATCAAGGTTAAGACAGAGAGTGACTCTCTTAGATTTTCATGCTTTCTGTACTGAAAATCTGATTCATGAGCTAGAGGAAGAACTGTGATATACAGGCTGCAAGAAGAACCCAGCGTGGTGTTTTTCTGAAAAGTTTGATCTGCTTTTGGTACTGAAGAGAAGGCCATTGCAGAGATTTAAAGGATAATATACTGTAAAGTTTTGGAAGGTATTTGTTGCCTCAGTGGGTTACCTATGAGGCTGTCCAGACATTTGAGCTCATCACAGAATACCTCTGCCGAAGGATTTAGGGTAGAGGCAGATGCACAACATTTAAGGAAAACCAACCAAGTGCCCCATTACTAGGTTGTTCTCTAAAACATTACACTGTGGAGCAATGATGAAAGGTTTACATGCAACAGGGCTTGAAGACAGTGCTATGGAAAAGGTTGGTCATTGTGTTCTCTCATGAAAGTGGTTCTTTTTAAGTTGTGATGTTGCTTTATTCATTGGAGCAGTGCTTGGATACGTACACATGCATATACACTGTGTGGGTCTTACATGTGTCTATGTACATACAAACGTTAGTACTGACTTCAGATGGTACTTTTCAAATGTGGCCAGTGCACAGTAGCTTAGCCCAAGGCATGTGGCCTTGTGCATTGACAAACTGTAACTGTTTCTGTGTCTTGGCCAGATGAAAAATGAAGTCTAGATAAATCAGACCAAGCAAGCATCTGAATGGACTCTACTCCCCAATTTGTTTCTTATTCTTTTGAAAATAACAACACAGGAATGTGTTCTGCTTAGGATGTGGTGCATTTTGTATTTGTTTCCNATTGAAGTGCCCCAAGTTGTGGGAGTCACAGATGACGTACAGAAGAGTTTGGTGTTACAGTCCTCCTCTAAGAGTTTTCTGGTCTTGCTACTGCTGTTTCAATTAGAACAGTTCCACCAAAGTAAATGGAAACCATACCCGTAGAAAATGGATGCTGGAGTATTTGTCAAGAAAATGTTCTCCTTCACAACTTGTTGGTTCAACCATTTGTGCTGGGGTGTAAAATCCTTGGTGGCTGCACCTGTGGAGAACAGCAGTTGTAAATGATTTTCATCAAATGCCAGTGGGAATTTCTCCCCAGAAATATGCTTTAGAGTTACATAGGCAACTCTCAAAATACTTTACAAATACCTCTTTTGGGGACAGGTGCTAGCTGTGGTTTGTTTTGGGATAATGATGGGCCTACTCTTCAGAGGCTGTGACTGGGTAAAAAAAGAAATTGTCTTTGATGTTTCATGGATGTGTTACAAAAAGGAATTGAACCTCAGGGGTGGGATGGGAGCGGGGGAAAATGATGTCCTCTTGCGTTTTTTGAGTGCTGTTTTTATGAATCTGGGCTGATGGATATGTGAGTGGAGTAAGAAGTCATCTCTCAGGAGTTTTACTGCCTCTTTTTGGTAACTGAATTACATCCAGGTGGGTCAGATGTGGTAACAGTTGTCTGGGTGTGAGTTTGGAAACCCTGTTTTGGAAACCCTGTTTTCTTTTGAAATGCCTGTGAGATGATGGATCACTGCTGAAGATCTTGCACCACCTTACAGTAGTACTCTGTGGGCACTTTTATGAGACTTTGACAGTGAAGTACCTGCACCTTTAATCCATGTGATTCAAGTTTGGACTTATCTTAAGACTTTTTTTTTTCTTTTGGTTTGTTGATTTGGGGAGAAAATTGCTGGTGATAAAGATGTAGCAGGGATCTTGAGTTAATTCTTCAGTGTCTATTTTTCTACTAGTGTAAATGTGATGCTTCCTTTCTTCCTATACAGTGCAGACCAAACAAATCAGCAGGGCAAGCTTTCTTTTCCTGCTAGAGAGTTTTAAATGCCTGCTCTTACATGTTGTTTGGGCTGGGGGCCTCTGGAAATTTAGCAAAACAGAAGAGAGATGTTATTTGTCATTTTCTACATTGTCAAATTATTCTAATTTTGGAATAAGGAACTGCTTTCTTAAGGGAATTACTTATCTTCTTGGAAAGTTGGCCGTAAAAGTAAGCCTGTTATTAAATGGCTTTGTAAGAAGTGGATTAAAACTTCCTGATTTATTGTTTAGCAGGAGAATTGTTCATTGTTCAGCAGGAATTTGTTTGTTTAGCAGGAGAATCAGAAATGAGTAATTCATACTGGTGGTGATAATTTCAGTAAGTTAATTCATTTTCTGAGAATGAAACAAGGTCAGGCCTTGGCCCTTTTTACCATCTGTCATTAATTACTCAGGTTTTTGGGCAATGGTTATACAGGTTTTTATTGGTATTCCTACATCTGTGCAAATCCTGACCATAAGCAGGTGGGTTCTTCACCCTCCCTCATGCATCTTCCTCACTCCTGTGCACATTTTCAACTTAATTTTTTTTTTAAAGCATTTTGGAAACTCCCCATTGTAGCTACGAAGAATGCACTGTATTGCCTGTGATTTATTGTTCCTGATATTGTTATGGCATGTTAGAGTCTTGTTCTACCCAATTAAAATGTTCTGAAGGAATTCTGAGTTACAAATAACATGTGGACAAAGGTAAGGAGCAATGATGTAAGCTGGGGATGCATAGCAAAGCTTTTCATTGCTTTGAAGCCAGCAAAATTTGAGGCAGTAACTTTCCTGAAGTACTGTTTTACTTGTTCATTTCTCTATGTCTGCACATCTACAGATTTTTTCCTTAGAATAAGGACCAAGGGAAGTTTTGTAAGGTTAGGCTGGCAGGAGTGGTGCAGCTGAAGCCCAGCCTGAGCCTGCTGGAGCTCCCCTGGTCCCGCGCACGGGCACCTCTATCTACACAAAGCCACTCTTGGTAAAGAAGCCTGCAGAGTCTTCCCGCTGCCACACATTTCAGGTTGAGAAAGAGATTTGAGAGAGGAGAGACAGAGCGCATGGCTCCGGAAAAGTACTGGAATACTTCTTAAAGCAGGTTTTGTCCCTCTGGCAGTGTGTTGGCGAGGGGCAGGGCTGCGTGCGCATGCGGTGCTGGGGCTGCAGCTGGAGCAGCCATTTATGAATGAGGCACCAGAAGGGGGAGGAGGGATTTCAGCTACAACAACAGCCTGCTACTAGCTTTCATTCACTCCTTGCAATCGCGGTGTAGTTCGTGCTCTGTTTTAATACTGTGATCTATTGTCTTTTAAAAACAAAATGCATTCCTTCTTTCTCTACTGTTCTGATCTGTGGTTTACTTCCATTTCATGCTGTTGCCTTCCTGCATCTTTTCCCCTTTCCCTCCTGAAACCCACTCATATATTGAAGGTCATATCTCCTGGTTTTGCCCAGCTGCTCCCTTTCTCTTCTACCCCAGTCAGGAAGCCTGGGTAGAGCCCTGCACCTCTTGGCTCCCCTCGCTGTTCTCTGCAGCAGCCGCACTCTGCATCTCGCCTGTGTCACCAGCCCTGACATGGCTGTTGTCAGAGGAAGCATCAGGCCTGTTTGAGGCACAAGGAGGGCTGGATGAAGAAGGACTGTGGCTAGTGCAGAGCTCTTCCTCCTTCTAACTACTTTAGGTAGCCCATTATTTTCAGCACTTCAGACCCCTTTGTTGTGACTGAATTGAAGCCGGGTGACAATGGCACCCTTGCTTCCTATTCACAGCGAAATGAAGAGACAGGCCATTGTCCTAAGCATAATTGAGCCTCTATCAAAACAAAAACACAAAGAACTGGGCAACTCAGTTAAAACTGCTTGTTTGAGCTGTAACAGTGGAGGCCGTTTAGAACTAGAAACCTAATTACCAACAGTAAGCTTTTTAAAACCAGAGTCCCTTTTTCATTTGAGGTGTGCAAGTTTTTTGGTGGTTTGGGTTTTTTTTTTGACATACTGAATGTTATTTAGAAGTAGCAATACCATTCATAACACCTCACACAACACCTACTTCCTAGATTTGTTTTTAAAACCTTTTTATTAAAAGCCCAAACTGTGTCCACAGGAGATCACAGTCTTGATACTGGCATCAAAACTGTCACCTCAGCACAGGCAACCAAGCCAGTAGTTTCAAGAAATACTGAAACAGCATGTGCTAGGTGGAGTTTATATTGTCTTGCAGTTTTCATTAGGCCCAGTGAAGTGATGCTCTTAGCTGCTGTTCTTCCTGTCTCAAAGCAAAATTAGTCATTTTTCGACTCTACTGCACAAAGTCCAGCATTTTTCTGTAACCAACCTTATAAGAACTGCCATGAAGTGGCCAAAAAATACCCCTTAAGTCAGTTAATTTTCCTTAGTCTGGGTGGGAAACCTTGTAAGTAATTTCTGCTGTAGGGGGTCATTTGTCAGCTGTAGGAGAAAGAAAATATTTGTGACAGGTAGTGGCAAGGGGATGCTACTGCTCATCATCCTTCTGACTAAAAACCCAGTCTCTTTTGTGGTCACACAGGGTAGTGCACACATGGTTAAACCGCTAAAAACCCATATATTGCTGTTTCCAAAGAAGCTGGTATTTTGAGCATCAGAGGAAATGCTAGTGTTTAATCTCTGTGCTAAGGAAATGGTAACATCCAGGAGGTACTGATAAGTGTGCATCTTCTGGTGTGGCTGGTACATGTAGGGGAGCAGATGTTCCCCTATGAAAAAATCTCACTAAAAAGCAGGGATATCCAAGCTGACCTGTGACTTCAGAAAGACTTTTAAAAAGGCTTATTTGGCAGGATATAGGAAAAGATTGGGAAGTATGGTGAGGGAAAGTAATTTCCTGGGATTTTCATATGATCCTTTGGGGATTGTATCTAGTGGGAATGAACTGTACTAGGGATGGGAGGGAAAAGATTCCTCTTGCTTGTAATCTGTTAATCAAGTCAAAATCATAATACATTTTTTTTTAACCAGGTGGATATTTTGTGGTTTTTGAGGCAAAGCAGAGACTGCTGCTTTAAAATGTTGTTGAGAAGCTCTAGTTGCTGATGGCTGTCATTGTGGAGTGATGGGAAGGCAAAAACACCACTACTTGTGCTACAGAGCAAAACCTGGCCAAAGTACTTCTAGTTCTGGTGATACCACAATAAACAGTAATAAACTTCTACCGATACAAAACTAAGTATTTTAATTCCCTGAGATCCATATAATTTTTGATGTTGGAGTTGAGGGCTTCTTTGTGACTGTCATCCATTAATATAGACAAAAGTCTCTGAAGAAAGTTGAAAGGGATGAGTGGGCTGAGGTGACTTTTGGGCTATGAAAGGCTGGCTAGCAGCAAGTGGAACTGAGCCTTCCAAGTTGCCATAGAAGATACCTGCAGTTTTTTAGCTCTTTGACAAACAATACACAAATAATTCAATACACTGCAGAAATCAGTGTTAACCTAAGTAATTAAGTACTTGGAATATAGTATGGGCATAGGAGTTACTCCCACCAAACTGAAAGCTTTTGAGCACTAGAACCAGGCAGACTTAGCTCTTCTTTCACTTCAGGCTGCATATACTTATTCACCACCCCCCGTCGAGGGTCAACCAAATCAGCACTTTGTTTCCATGTCAGTGTTGGCTGCAGACATGTTTCATACAACCCCACCAAAGTGGTGCAGAGTCCTTTGCAAAATTCTGCATCCAAATGTTTCAGGGATTTTGTTTGGGCCAGTTTTTATTAAATTATTCTATAAACAAGGAAGATACTGGTGTGTTTTGGGTTTCTTTTCTGGAGAGACCTTCCCTGTCTCTCTCTCTCTCTCCCTCCTTGCAGTTCTCTATCGTTTGTATTGGTAGAGTGTTCACCCAAGCTTATTTGGTTTAGTTCAGGAGATAACCTTGATGCTGGAACTTGTGATCTTGTGTGGACCTGGCTCAGAAGAAAGCAATTTGGGGAGTAGCTGGTTTGTGAGTTGTCATCAGTGATATTGCTGCTTGTAAATTCTTGCCTAGCTATTTTTAATATTTGGAAATGTGCAAAGCCTGTCAGCGTTCCAGTTTTATGAAACTGTTGAAGAAAGTGTAGGAAAGAGCTCATCTTGCATCACATAAGTGAGCTCTTCCTGTCGAGGTTAAGTAAGCGGACTGTGAACTCCAGCGATCAAAGGCAGGCACACTTAGCCAACCCGTAACTTTAGAGGTTTAGCTCCAGGCAATGTTCAGCGGTTGCCCTCCAATTCAGAGCCCTCTGCTAATAAAACTTCTTTCTTCTCCTCTGAGACTTTACCTAGTTGCACATTAGGGACTAGGATTTGGGAAGTGGGGAGGGATGTGTTTGTGGCTTTGCAGTTTTAGACATGTTCTTTGGGGGTTTTATAAGCTCTTTAGTGAAACTGAGCTGAAACAAAGAAGGAAAATACCTCATAGTTTTCTCATATTAATGTATTATTAAACAAACCAACCCGTAACAATTGAGAGTTATTTTTGTTATGTGGGAAGTGTATATTATTTTATGTTGTGGTTATCTTTTTGGGAAATTAAATTCATCTGTTGCCAGTGGTAGACAAAAAGAAGCCTGAAAGGAGATAGGGGAAATCCTAGATTTCCTAATCTTTATATCTAGTATGAGCTAAGCCTCTGTTCTGTGCTTGTTAGGTGATTTCCATTTGAGTAGCTTGAACACAACAAAATTAAAGATTCAAAATGAGCCTGTGGGGTAAACTGATGAATGGAGTATTCCCATTCTTCAGAGAGAAACCATGTGGGGAGGGCCAAAGCTAGCTGCGTGCAGAGCTCTGCCTAGGTATGTGGAGCTGTCACCTTGCCACAGGTTAAAATTGTGCACACACTACTGGATACAGTTTTCCTTTCACACATCAGAAGAAACTGTCCTTGCACATTTTGACTGCATCTGGTTTTAAAGTATCTCTGTGTTCTCCACGTGAGTTCTTTTTCTTGTGGCATACCTACTTGGTGTGCAGTGCTTCCAGAGCTGTTCGGTGTTATGAACATAAAGGACATGTTATCTGCATCTCTCTGTCTCACCAAATTCTTTCATTGCAGAGCTTCTCTTGCATGACGTAAATTTGCCCCCATGTATTTATGTCTGGGGCAGAAATTTATCTAAGGTTCAGCAGCAGTGGGCTGATAAATAAGGTGATAGTGTGTGATATTATTGTGGATTGCTGTGGAGTTTAGTTGATTCTGCTGCAGGAATTTTTTAATTGCCGGTGACTCGAACACTTCTTTAAACAAACTGAAAAAAAACACCAAAACACAAGAAACCAAAACCCACCACCAAAGCAAAACATGAGTCTTCTCTGTTTTTGTCGGCTGGAATCCTTGCCTTGGAGGTAATTAAAAATGTAACTGTTCTCCTTAATGGGATTTCTACACAGCTGTACTTTTACCAAGCGTGTCTGGGTGCAGCTGGTGGAACAGAAACATAACAAACATGAGAAATGGCTGACATTGTAGTCAGAGGTTCTTAAGTATATGTGTGTGTGTATGTATGTGTATTTATTTATTCAAAAGTAGATCTTGTACAGCAGCTTCAGTTAAACTAAGTAGTCTAGAGAGCTTTTTTGAAGTGACCTTGGAAAGCACAAGTGCAGTTAGGGAGGTGCTGGCTTTGCTTGTCATGCAAAGTGCATCTGTGTCCTCTGGCCATACAACTGTATTTTGTAGTTGCTAGTCGAGGAGGAGCTGGGTAGTATTTGCTCATGTAACCTGTGGAGGTGTTTCTGGTTTTGTTTTTTAGACTACAGTAATTTGTCTCCATATCCCCATGTTTTCCACATATAAAAAGATAGACTTAGATGTGGGTTGGAACTGTAATTGATTACCATTGGGGGTGACTTGCTATAGTTGAAACTGGCCCCATCTGAGAAAACTTGCAGTTTGTCCTTCTCAAATAAGAGCTCTGTGCTGGGGACTTGACATCTCATGGCCAGGAATGAGAGTCTTTTATCATAATTTGAGCACCCTGACTTCACTGAAGACAAAATTGTATCAAACAGACTTATGGGGAGGGCAGTACAAAATGCCTTGGCTGGCAGCCTTGGGTTGTACAGTTTACATAGTTTTTCAGGACTGTTTAGGTATTTGCTCCTGTAATGTGGTCTTGACAGAGTGCTGTTTAGAAAAAAATTAATTCTGTTTTCAGCAAAAGTTTATGGCAATTTTGACTCTCTTGTGTGGCGTCTTCCTCCACAATCCACACACAGGCAGCTCTCAGCTAGCAGCCCTGCCTCTGTGTGTGCTGGAATCCCTGCCACATCCATGCAAAGTATCTTCATGTTTCAGCTCTCTATGTTCAGACTGATTCTGTTTCCTTGTGCAGTACTGGTGCTGAGATCAAAATGCTTTTACTCGCTGTGGTTTTTCAGGGTGGCTATTAATGTGCCTCCAGCTTTGGAACTGACAACTGTGGGGGCCCAGGAACAGAGGTTGTGAGTGCCTACTGTGACTGACCTATTGTTTGGAGTGGACTGGGACAAACCAGTTGGGCACAAGTAGCTGTGTTTTTCCATAGTGGTCTTACCAGAGTAGAGAGACTGGTCATGTAAAGGAAAATAGAAAATCGCCAACCTTTACCTTAAAGCAGTTCATTGCCTATGAAAGCCTTGGCCTGTAGTCTGGGAGATTGCAGCAAAACAAAAAAGTCATTGTGTGATAGCAGAGAAGGTTGTTGCCCAGCGCTGTTTTGGTTGCTTGGCAGGGCTGGGAGACTGTCTGGTGCTTCTCAGAAGACACGGAGCTCTGAATTGCAGCCTTGGAAAAAAACCCAAGCCCAACAGAAAACCTAAACAAGCAAACAACTCTGTATTCAACATGGAGCATTTGCAAGCTCTCTCTTACTACCTCAAGTATCTCTTGCTGAAGGCAGAGCTTTTGTTTGCATGGATTCTGTGAGGGACAAGGTGCCCAGGCCGGTGGCAAGGTGATGTTAAGGTGGAGCTGCTCAAAGTCATCTATCTGTAGAGTGCCTTGTCTGTCAGGAGGGCCCTGTTTGATGGTTGATTGACTGAGGAAGTTGGTTTATGAGCTTTTGTTGTAGTACCTCTAAGTGGCTGAACATTTTGGGAATCAGCATTGTCAGGGTTGGAATAGACTTCAAGGATCACCTAGTTCCAACTCCCCCGCCATGGGCAAGGACACTTTGTACCAGATCAGGGAAGGGGGTTGATCCTAGGAACTTTGCCTGAAGTAAATAAAAGTAGATAGTGGCCTTGTGCACAATGTCTGGCAGCTGAGAAAGGAGAATCAGAGTAAAGCTCAGACCCATAACATACAACCTGTGAAATCCTACTGTGCTATACAACATTTTTTTCATGCTCCTTATGTGTCTCTGTCTTTGCCACTTAAAGCAGGATCTCTTCCAGTAGGGCTTGGGGTGCCACCTCTTCAGAAAAATATAGCTCTTTGTGACAGGATGTAAATAATTTTCTTGGTGGTAAGACAGACTGGTCATACAAAACTTAATCTTATGTGGTAAGTCCATGGTGATGCTACTGTTCGTAAACAGGGAACCAAGCCACACACACGTGGAGGTTGTTTCTGTATTCTGATGCACTGGAGTACTGCCTGTACCGTATCAAGTTATTACATGCTGTTTTCATTCCATTGCCATCTGTTATCTCTCTTCTGGCCCTTATCTTTAACTCTGCAAATCCTCTTAGAAATTTCTTGAAAGTACTGAAGGGGGAAGGTGTCTCCTGGGTAATGCTTTTATTCATGGAGCATTTGTTTTCATTTGCACCACCCTCTTATTTCATCCTGGTACCTTTTGATGTGTTTAGGGTGCAAGACTGTTATGATCTTCTGTACAGACTCCAGTAATATCATGTACTTAAAGAGCAAAGTACTGGAAATCTTAAGTTCTGTCAGCTTGTCCATTCCTCAGAGTAAAAATAAGTAGTGTTAGATGTGCCAGCCTTTTCCATCTGATTAACATCTGATATATAAGCACCCTACTTCCGTGCTCATAGAAACTTTTCTCCCCCAATCTTAAATTTTAGAGTGTAAGCACCTGCTACATGTAATACTTGAGAACACCCAGGGTAGTGGTCACCATGTTGCTCCCTTTAATGCAGCAGTTGGGGAGCCAATACTGTGTTTGTTGTTGCTGTAGGGGTTTAGTTTGAATTTGGGAGGGCATGGTGGATTTCCAGCGTGTTCTCTATACATAATAGTAAAAGATCCTCAGTTGAGATTTTAATACTGTTGTAGTAAAGACTTCTGATCTAACGAATAAGGGGAGTAAGAGGAATACAGACAATAAGATGCTAATGAAGTTGGTAATATTTGGGCTGTGAAAGTAAAGAGAATCCATGTGAGGAGTGTTCAGTTAATGGGCTTTGATTTGTTTTTAGGATAAGAAGCTACTATCTTTAAAAACTGCAAGTCCTTATGGCTGCAGAGCTGCTTTTGAGTATTGATAAGTTTCAAAATGGTGTAACAGAAGGATTGCTCTGCTTGTGAGGGTGGGAAAGGACATTTCCTCCCCCCCCGTTTTTGGTAATTCAGAATGCTTTGCTTTACTTGTTCTGCAAATGAAGGCAGTCACAAGCGATAGCTGAATATGATACTGTTTGTTCCGTTTATATAAATTCTGCTTTGAGCTGAGTTCTGGCAGCTTTGGTGAGTGGGAAGCTGATATGTTTGGCCTCTGTAATGGCTGTGTGGGCTGTCATTAGGAGGTGTTTTGCAGAAGTTGCTGTATCTTACCTTCTCACTTCGTTCTAAAGCTTCAACATGCGATCTGCCCTCTCCCAGCTGGCACTGTATTTGTGGGTCTGAAGTGGTTTTAAGAGTCTCGGGTTGCCAGGCTTGTGCAGAACATGGCTTGTCTTTTGGATTGGTGAGGAGCTGCTGCATAGTCTTTCTGGTTTTGTACCCCAGGTATTTTTGTTAGCAAGGCACCTGCTTCTCAAGGAGAGCACCTCACTATGTTGTTATGAAATATGCTTTGCATTGCAAAACAAGGTTTCCACTTTTATATAACCCTAAAGACATGATCCTAACCTAGACTGAAATATCTTTTTTACTTTTGGAAATGGGGAGTTGTGTTAGTAAAGCAAAATGTGATGAGCTGGAAAAACATCAGGACCATGAGGGAAAGATGAAGTTATGAAGTCAAATAATGCTACATAAGGGGCTGTGCTTGATTGAGCATGGTAAGTAGTTCCTTGCTATAGTAAGCAACTAGCTCATCCTGCAAGACCACAGAAAGAAAGCGTGCCAACAAATAGGCTCTTCAATAGGTGAATTAAAAAGCAAAGTTACAAGAGAAAACTACCTCTCTTTCTGGCAATTTGTGTATATGAGTTAGGGGCAAACTTCATGGAGACCACCACACTGGTCATATGGATATGTAGGAGGTGCTGCTCAGTGTCGTGAAAGTACTGTACCACACGCGAAGAAGGGAAATACAGTTGCTGCGTCCTCCAGAAAAACACTGGTGATTTCCCTCTGAATGATCTGTATGCATGGAGGAATTTTAACTTGCATAACCATGAAATTCTCTTTAGAGTTTAGGCAAACATTCATTGTGGAGGCCTACAAAACATCAAGGCAGAAATGAGCAGAGGAACAGCTAGCAGATAAGCATTGCAAATGCTCAGATACTTATCTGAATCTTTTTGGTTTAGAAATTGGTTTTGGGAACTTTGAGAGAGCCTGTTCTCACGATAAGATGCCTTGTAAAGCCCAGACACTCGTCAAGAACAGCACATGCTTAGCTTTTCATTTAAAGGATTGAATCCCTGTGCTGGGCTCAGGTGGTGTAAGGTGTGCCTTGCATTTAAATATTACAGTTAGGGTCCTTGGATAAAGATTTTTAGGAAGTAAGAACTTCTATATCTAACCCTGAATGTTTTATTAACTAAATGTTTTCCTTACAGTGCTTGTGATTTTCCTGGATCTATTTTCGAGTGTACACATAAAACAGCTGTAGGAATGGGTGTAAATGGGTGTTAATAATTTGTGGAGATTTTCTTTGCCAGTTACTTGAAGTGCAATCAGTCTTTTTCCAAGGTGCTTTTAAAAAATGCAACAGACATACATAAAATTTGTTTTTTCCATGAACACCTACATCTTTTTATTCAATTAACAGTTGAGGCTCCTGAAACCTGAAGTGTGTTTGTGTGTATTTAGCATTGTCTTTGATTTTACTGATAACTTGAGTTTGTGTTCTTACATTTAATGTCAGAAATAAGAGTTTTGTAACACACTTTTTGGTTTTGGATGTAAGATTTTCTTTGGCTATAATGAAAAGTCTCTAGCCAAAGTAGTTCTTACTGCTAAGCATGATGTTAATTGTGAGAGTGAGTGTTTCTCCCAAGCACAATAGAAAATTTTCATCCAAATTTGTAGAAACACAAGTCTCAGTCCAAGATACTGTTTGGGTGAAGGTTGGCTTCGGAGCTGGCTGCAGAAAGTGCTGCTGTCTCCTTTCCCCGGTGTTGGCAGGAGATGTGACTGAGCTGTGTGAATGTTAACCTCTACTACCTGCCTTACCTTGACTTGCTAGCAGGCACAGCCAGGAGGATGGGCTGTTGTGATTTTTAGCTATGCTCAAAGGTTTGTGATGTCTAGATAACCTCTGGAACTTGGGCAGCAGAAGTATGAGAAGTCCCAGGTGAAGGTGCTCTCTGTTCTTCTTGCACTTGAATACTTTCTGGTGAGTTAATGCATTGTAATTCAGACCGTTGCATGTTGTCAAGTCACTTTTATTTACGATTCAGAAAAGGAAGGCAGCCTTGTAAAAAAAAACACTCCTGAATTTAGCATTTTAACAATTGCCTCTTTGCTAAGCCTGAGGACAGAGGCAGCTTTCTTGTGTCTTCATCCGGCTAGGAAATTTTGTCAGTTTCTACCACTGAGTTCTAGTGATCCACTCAAGGTCCTGATCTCCTGATAAAGCAGGATGTGGCAGTGATCATGTAATCACCATTCTCCCAGAACCAGCCCTGCTCCTTTTGGATTTTGGAATATTATTAGGCTCAGGCTGGAGCTTGTCACAACACAGGTGGTGTGAAGTAGTTTGTGGGATGAACTTCTTAACTCATTTTGAAATAGTTTGATTCCCTACACAGTCCATTGAGAAACACTGGATTTATCCAGTGTTTTTGTTCTGAGTGATATATACATGATGATACTGTCTGTCATATATATAAATGTTCCAACTTCAGCCAGAGCCCTCTGTTACCTGAGAAAGGGGAAGCACACAGAATCCCTGGAACGTCCAAGTCAGCCTTTACCCATAGATACTGTGGAAGCATGTTTGTCCTCACTCAGTGGGTAGTGGTGAATCTGGTTAAAAATAGACATCTGTTTGTAGAGAGCATAGGGAAAGAAATCTGACCCTCCCAAAACCAAAGTTTCTTTCACAAAGGTCTTCATTAATTTTTGTATTTTTCAAATATTTTAGTGCAACTTACTTGTGTCTCATTTACTTGGCATGGGCACCCAAGCCAGACAGCTGTAGTTCTGGGCAGAGGGGGACATTTGGGGCTTCAGATGCTTCAGTGTCCTCTGTGTCTGTTGAGTGACTGATAGAAATCCTCGTTTTTGTAGCGAAGAATGCTTTTCAAATACGCCCTCATGTCTCAAAAGCAGGTTTTTAAAGGCACGACCAGGTAAGGTCAATGATAAAGCGGTTTTGCTCCATATTCCGTTTTTCTGGATATCTCTTTATGCCTTAACCTGTAGACTAAAAGGCAGTACCTCTATCTGTACATGCATCTCCGAAGATTTTTTTTTTTACCATGTTTTTACTAGGTATTCTTTGTTTGTTTTTTTTCTCTGCACATTTTGAAGCGAGCATTTTGCATAAATTAGTCATAAATTTGATTTAATTGCAGTGGCTATCACCTGTCTGTTTTGTTCCATCTGCTGTTTGATCTTACAGCTGACTTGTGTATTCAGTTTACACAGAATAGTGTGCTGTGTTACATATCAATAGTGTCCTCTGGTAAACCGGTGGCTTTGGGGAGGTAGATGGCAGTTCTGAGGTGGTACTAGTACAGGCTCCTAGTACAGAGTAGAACTGCCTATTGCAGGCATTCAGGGTTGGGCACTCCTGTTACTCTGCCTTGCTCTTTTCCCAGCCTCGGTACTTCCTGATGTGGCTGACATAAATATATGTATAATTTGATTGTTAATGTGCATATCTGTGAGGCGGGGTAACCAGCTGAATAATCTGTCTGGAAGGGGTGTTTTGCCCTAGTGCTGTGACTGGGGTTTGGGCTCGTAGCTAGCTGTGTACCGGCGGCACTGTCTGGGACATGAAAGGCAGGCAGGAGTGGCGGCGATGGCTGACTGGGTGTACTGGGGAGCACTGGTGCTGCTTTGATGTTGCTGGGGCGGGTTGTTTTCTAATTCCTGACGTGAAGGAGGAAGGTGAATCAGTACAGGAATTACACCTCTCAGGTTTCCCAGCTTACATAGATGACTCTTTCAAAACACTTTATAGGCAGAAAAGGTCTTTTCATTGTTTTCTTTTAATATACCTGGAGCAGCCCTGCCTGGCCTGTAGCGGCTGCCCCTGGGCAGCTTTTATCTGGTGAAGAGAGAGAGGCCACTCGCTCAGCCAGGAGTGCAGCGTGGCAGGGCAGAAGCGCAGCAGTGGGAGCACACCGGTGGCTGTTACAGGTCACCAGCACCCCAAAACCAGTCCACAGTGCTCATTAGGGTCCCTTTCTGGAGAGATACTCCTTGTGAGGTCTCTGGTCGGCGTGAGGGGCTTCATAACAAGCTTTTGTTTGTTTGTTTTGGCTTTGTTATTTATTTATTTTGTAGCTGAAGCCCTCGGATGGCAGCCTGCAGAGTCCCAGTGAGGAAAGGCCTGGGAAGGGGAAGGAGTAGGAAGAGAGCAATGCCCGGCAGAGCAGGAGCGAGAGGCCCTGAGCCCTGAAAGGCAGCCTTTGTGTCCCCCTCCCCTGGGCCCTGCCGAGGGCAAAACATGACACAATCTAGATGTTGTTTGCTTGGAAACGTCTATGGCATCTTACTGCAATTATTTTTGAAAGAAAGTTTTTGATGCTTTTGTGGAAGGTGGGTGGGGGAAGCTGAAATTTACCTCTCTTCTTGTTTTGAAGTAATATTTCTTCCTCTTGTTCTTCCTGTCCAGTTCCAGATTTTTTCTGACTAGCAAAGAATGCCTATGCCTGTAGTCTGTACTGCTGTGGAAGTCTTGCTGTTAAAACAGAAAACACGCACAGGTTCTGCAGAACTTCATTTGGTGTTGTAAGTGAAGATACCCACAAGCTCTTTCTAGGGATTTGGTTCATGGCCTTTGAGCTTTTGTCTAGTATGTTTTACAGTGGTAACATTTGGAAATGTTAAATTTTCCTCAGTTTTCCCTGGAAGTGTGGGCGTAGTGACAGAAGGAAAGATCTGGGCAGGCTTCAGAAGACTATGATACTGATGGGGAGGCTCAAAATAAGTGATAGAACTTGAACCAGTTTTTCTCAGCTTGGGGCCTTCTCCACAGGTGAAAAAGAAGATATCAAGAGTGCAGGTAAAAAGCAGTACTAACAGCGAAAAGTCTTTACATCCAAAAGAGATATTAATTAGGAAATGCTAAAAATGATAAATAAACACCAAACACTTAGAAGACCTTTCATTTTGTGATGCTAGTGTGCAAAATAAATCTCAGAGCAGTTTTCAAGTGGTCCTTCCAGGTTTGTTTGGACTGAATTTGAGATTCTCTCTTATAGGTGACTGATAGGCTCCTCTAATGTGGTTTCCAAAAGAAACCTACTTGGGACTAGCACTTGGTGATATTATTTCATCACATGAATTATAGGAGCTTGCTTCATGTTTACTTCAGGGTGATAATTTGGTTTTACTGGTGGATTTGAGAACTTTGTGCTTGTTGGAAACTGTAGGACAATTCCCTAAGCCTGCTTATGCTGCAAGGTATGCTCAGGTGAAGTGTGGGATGTTGCTGGGGTTGTTTCTTGGCAAAGCTTCAGGGGAAAGAATGTTTGTTCTTGTGAGGGATGAAAATGCATTGCTTTGTGCAAAGTGGATCACTTGGATTTCTAGAGCATTCTGTCAAGTGGGTGATAAATGGAGATATTGTTATGTTTCAGGTCCTGCTTAACGATTGCAGCCTGTTTTGCTGAAGTCAGGAAAAGCTTGCTGAGCCAGAAGGTGCTCTAAACATGACCTACTCCCTTGTGATAGCAGCAAAGAGCATATCTATCTTCTAGCAGCTGTCTCATGTCTCTGCAGAAGATCAGACAGACGAAACTGTACCTGTGTTGTCCTTGATGCATGTGGGGCTTACCCTGTTAACCCCAATCGACACGCATTGGTGAGAACAGATTCTGTGTGTTCAAGCCATTCCTCATGTGGCAGCAAGGGACCTTTGATCGCTGAGATCATGGTTGGTGGAGAATAACTCTTATGAAATAGCATATTCCAAACCACAGCAGATAAACAGAAGAGACTGTCACTTAGGTATTTGCTTCATTTCACTAGGGGTTTCCCCCCATTTTGTTACTGTCTAGAAGCTGAAACTGGAACAGTTTCATCACATTTATAGCATTTTTATTTCATTTGCACATAAAAGCATTCAGTTTCCTCATGTCTGAGGAGGGCTGAATTACTGTCCTGGCAAAATGTGCTGAGGTAGGAAGCAGTATATATTAAAACTTAAGCTATTAAGGCAGTCTTATAAAGTAGTTTTGGGGTTTGGGGGATACTTTTGAAATGAAACTAACCACGCTGATTTAGTGTCCTGAAATACTTTTGCTCTCTTAATACTGAAAAAATAGTGATATCATAATGTGGAAATTATTAGGCTAGTGATGCTCTATGTGAATTTAACTAGAAAGGAAGTTACTTGGGCTTGAATTTTATGTAGTGTGTATATAGAATTCACTTATGGTACTACCTTTCTTGAGTAACATGTTTTTCTCTGAAAACCTTTCTGGACAGGCTGTCTTAGGGGATAGCTTGGCTAAAAGCTGCTCTTCTGCATGATGCAATGCTATGGTGCAGAGCTTCAGGATTCGTAGAGTGAGAGTCCTTTGAAATTGTGCTTGTTCCATAGGATACATGGATGGTGTGGGAAGTACACTTCAAATGGGTGGTGCTGAGAGCATGCAGAAAATGGATACTGTAAATAGAGGAGATGGTTTCAGGAGCACGATTGTGTTTGCTGAATTGATTTTGTGTGAACCGTTCATAAACCAGTTTGCAACTGGAGTGCTGCAGGTACAGTTTGAGATGTTGGTAGGCGAAGGCAGTACGCTGGGTCTGAGATGAGTTACTCTCCATGCCATGTTCTGAACTGAAGTTCAGCTTTAACTAACAGATTTTTGTACTTACTTGAAACTGATCTTCTGCCTGATTGATCTGTGTTTATGTGCACATGAATAATTCATACAGATACGCATTTGTCCATCTGGACACACACATCCTAGTGCCTGCCTGTGTGCTACATAGATATCGTACGGG
The DNA here is from genome assembly GCA_013396675.1 of Eubucco bourcierii. Classification (NCBI taxonomy): domain Eukaryota; kingdom Metazoa; phylum Chordata; class Aves; order Piciformes; family Ramphastidae; genus Eubucco; species Eubucco bourcierii. The sequence goes on from VWZE01023696.1 coordinate 2,441,555, forward strand.
TTAGTAGGTGACAGCATCTGAGCAGCCCACTCTTCAGTTTATTTTTCCACAGCATTGTTGCAGACCAGATATATTTTCCTATGGTTGTATGTGCTATAAAATAATATTTTTCAAGATGGGGAAAATATCAAGTTGCTTTTATTCTGTGCTTTTATAAAATCACTTGAGAAATTAACATTCTTTTGTATCAGGTTACAGGCATCCGAGTTCAGAAGGGGTGAGAGCACATGAGGGGAAGCAGGATGTGAAGTTGGAACAAAGGCAGCCTCATGTTGCAGAGGGGTAAACAGGAGGTGGTACTGCTCTGTGTTAGATCTCTTATGGATTGGTAACAAAAGAAGGGAGACTAGGATGCTTTTGAGCAGTCTTTGGAGGAATTTGCCCTGCTGTTGTACATGCTGTGTATCCGTGCTCAATTATGCATATACACAGGTGTTGTTAACTGCAGACGGTTTCCATTTTTCAGTCTTCAGGTCTTTTTCCGCAGCAAATTTCTGAAGAGTTTTGCTTTATCACTGGCTGCCTTGTGCTAAGCCTGTGACCCCTGGTTTTCTCCTAGTGCTCTCCCCTTTCCATAGCTCAGAAAGCCAACTGCAAGAGAGGAACAAGAGGCCTCGCCATTTCCCAGCTGACTTTGTGCAAGGCAGCCCCAAGGTAGGGAAGGCAGGTCTGGACTCCCTTGTACTACTCAGGGCGTGCTGCCTTGCTTCTCTCAACTTGGCTGAGCTGTGTGAGGTCTGGAGGTCCCTGAAAGGGGGAAGCTGAAATGCAAACATGAAGCTGAATAATAAAAAAATGATGTCACTGACAGCCAATCAGGAGAGGTGATGTCACATGCCTGGCAGCCCCTGTGCCCACAGAACAAGAGCAGCAGCCTCTTCGCACCAGTTGTCCCTTTCTAACCACCAGGAACTACTGGGATCAAACCTTTTGAAGTTTATTATTTGAGAGTTAAGTGCACATAAAACACAATTCATCACTCCTGCAGTTCAAGAGAAGTTTCCCAAGACTGTAGAGCTGTGTAGGAGCTCTTACAGCCCTTTCAGGATTCACATGACAAGCAGGCAAACCAAAAATTTTTTTTTTCTTTTTTTTTCCTGTCCTTCCCTGCACTTGCTGTTCTGCCCTGACTGTGCTGGGTAGAGTTTCTGTTCCCTCCTATCCAGTTTAGCAAAGGCTGTTTTGAGCATCTTGGTACAAGCTGTGGGAGACTGTAAGAACTGTTTATTATTTCTGGGTAAAGTTTAATAGGTTTTCAAACTAGAGAGCTGAGGCATCCTTTCTGATACTTAAAGCAAATACTGTATGGACAGTTTGATGTAGATGTGGGGAAAACAAACAAACAAAAAAAAACCCAAGAAAACCCACACCCAGTTATACTGTGAGGACATCATTGGCACCAGCCAGAGAAAAAAAGATGCGAGCAAACAGATCTAGAACAAGTACTTAGTCTTAGGGGATACACAGAGTCCTTTATATAGTATTTCTATTACTACTCAGTTTTTAAATCTTATTTTGTGTACAGAAACAGAGGAGGAGTAAAGGAGAAAGGAAGACTATAGGATTTGTCACACAGGTTTTGTTTGCATTTGGATTAAGGAGAAGTAATGTCTTTGAGCACTGATAGTTTTAGGTTTCCAGGGGTACCTAATCTTCTTCAGTCCAGGTACTGGAATTTATTTCCTATTTTAGTCTACACTGGATTGTACATGGCATGTACAAGAGATGGTTGAGCAACTTTAAGCATAGCCACATGACTCAAATTGGGATACACAAACTATTGTTGGAATGAGTGTTAAGCATGAGGCTTGGAAAACAGTACAAAGGTGGTGTTACAGTTGTGCTTTGGACCACTGGTGAGGGTGAGAAGGTAGAAAGAGGTGTGGTGTCTTTATGAACGGAGAGATCACAAGGTGAAAAGCTGCAAACAACTGCTTTCTCCTGACAAATAGCAAGTGTTTGGTAAGTCAAGGGTTGCTGAAGGCAGGAAGCTAACCAGGGAGGCAGCCTGTGTCCCCTCTGGTGGTGGTGGAAACTGGTCACATCATGACCCTAATGAAATGTTCTTGTTTTTTGTAGTGAAGAATAGAAGTGATTTAATGTCTTGTAGTTGCTTTCTTGGAGCAAGAACAGTATTTCTGTGAGCTTCAGTTAAAACTGCAGCAGCTGATGTAATTAATCTCTGAAGGAGTCAGATTTTTTTTTTTTTTTCACATGTATGCACCAGCATGAGATAGCTGTTTTATTAAGCAACCACACTGGAGCTCTAAATCAGAAGGCATCTTTGAACTTACTTTTCACTGCCAGGTATAATGGAGAACTCTCTGTCATTATGCCCGTGGGAGAGAAGATTTAAGATTTCAGTTGTTTTCACCATTTTCTTCTTTTCTTGGGAAGAATCCTGCCATACTGCCAAGCATTGCCATCAGAATAAACTGCTTTAGAAAAATAGTTAAAATAACGTAGTAAGTTTACCTTGGGTGGTTTAGCAGAATTGATGACAAGGGCAGGAAGATGTTTATCGTATCATGCAAGTATCAACATGTTCCAAACTAGCTTAAAATACTTAAAGGGCCTCTAAAATACTCCAGCTGATGAATGGCTCTTGGTGTGGATGCTTATATGTATGTATGTGTATTGAGATACAGACTATGGATTTCCCATTCATATGAGGATGAAATGTGCCAAAAAATCGATTTTCACCTGAGATAAACAGAAGATGCTTTGAGAAGAACCGTCACCACTGTGCTCTTTACTGTTTCCTGTGGTCATTAAAGACTCAGGTTGGAGCTTTAGTGCTTCTGCAACAAGGAAGATGAAGCCCAAACAGATCTGAGTCCCCTTTAAACAGAGCAATTGCAGCTTTCTGTATGGGATGGCCACTCTTTATAAGGCATTGTTGAAAAATAGCAACTAATTAATATATGGGGCATCTCTCATACATGGCTTCCTAGAGGAACACTTGTTAGTTGAAAACAAAACCAGTACAACTTAAGTGTTTCTAGTTTTAACTTGTCTAATTCTGGAAAAGTCTTACATAGCTGAGTTGAAAACTGAAGACTAGACATAATGATCTTTTTGGTACATGCAACTAACTCGGTGTCATTCCCGATGCAATGAAATGGTAGATTTTGTGTTGTAACACCAGTTGGAGATGTTTGTGGGGCTGAGTTTGCCAACACAAAGACTGCATATACTGTCATTTGTGAAAGTGTGATATAAAAATGCACCAGCCAGTGTGGCCTGGCCACAGTAAGTACATGACTGTGTATTCATGTTCCTTCGTTATGTTTTGTAAGTATAAACAGTCAACAATTTTCTGATTGTTTGTGGCAACAGAAATAATAATCTGACATAGGAAATGGTCTATCTGTAAAATAGAAGTGTTGGAATTTTGATGTGCTGAGTTGGGACAAAACTGCTGAGGTGCTGTTAAAACACTTTTAGGGATTTGTGAGTGGTATGAATTGGAAAGTCTGTGGGCGCTGCTGTAAATCCACATTTGGATGCTAGATCTGCTTTTTTGGGTTATGAGTCAGGAATTTCTGAACTGTTACTGGAGTGTTTTACTTGTGCTGACTTGCTGATGGCTTTTATTTTAATAATTAAATGTGATTTGTAGAGTGAAGATAACCTACTCTTAACATGAAGGTTACAGGGTGTAGCATTTACCCAACTGGTAGGTGGAGATGACTCTGGTTTTGCCTGATGATTTGGACATCCCACTTCAGCTTGTACACTAAATTTCCAGTGATCCAAGGATGCTTCAGTAGAAGAATAAGGTGGTGGTGAGATTTTTCTCCTTTTAAAACATGAACTGGTGGTGTTTAAGAGGCCAGATAAAGGAGGTGGGGATCTTGTAGGCAGTTGGTTAGAAAATGCTGGCTGATGCTAGTGTAGGAGTTGAAATCATGCAGCTTAGAGTCTTCTGGCATGTTGCATGAGCTCTAATTTTGTATGTCGGTAGTTTGACCAGAGCTGTATTCTGAGGTTGAACTTCGCTTTTGAGTAAGCTGATACTAAATTTAAATTGATAGACGGAGTTACCAAAAGGGCTTGGATATATTTGTGCTTTTCGTTCTTTCCTGCCTCTTTCCCACTTTTGTTGTTGGCAGCTGAAGTGACAGCTCTGTAGACATCTCCACAAGTGGCACAGCTGACTGTTCCCCAAGCCCTTAGTGTCTTAGCTGAGTGCTACAAGATGGCTCAGCTGCTCTCTCACTAAACTTTGCTTTTCCATGGGGTGTAAATGCTCTTCAGGGAGCCTTGTGGTCTCTGTTCTGCTTGCTTCAAAACATCTATGGAAAGAGCAATGAGCAAGACAGGACGTGGCAGTAATGGTCCAGGGTTCAAATTCCTTGGTGTTTATTTGAAAGCACCCTGAGCATGCTTCCCGTTACTGCCAAACAGCAACATGTGATGGGAGGTTTTTTTAAATGGTTTTCTGTGAGATGCTGATTGTTGGTTCCCTCTCTCCCTTTCCACCCCTCAAAATACTTTTAATTCTTTTGGTGCTGTGCAAATAGATAATTAAAGTGTATCCTTCAGCTCAGGTAACAAACAGGCAGTTTGTTTTGGAAGTGTGTACTTCTTTTTGGCCTGCATTTCATTCTAGTGTTGCACTTTGAGATGCTTGCCTGTAGAGGGGATAATGACTTTTTACATTCGGTTTGTTTCTCTGGTAAAAATGCTCCAAAGAATACTGAAAGTTTTTTTTTTGTTTGTTTGTTTTTTTTTTTGTCCCAAGAGAACACAGCCCCAGTGACTTGAGGCTGTTTTGGAACATTTTGTGGCTTTTCAATATTGTAGCATGTACCAATTCTGAACCTAAAAAGAGGGTGACTGTATTGGCGTTGGTCTATTGGATGTGTCATACTGGAGACCAAAACCATTTCAAATGGACAAGAAATGCCATCAGACCAAATATAATCTTAGTATGTGTTAGTGAGATTCGCTGATGATACTCTGTTTTCTTTTTCTTTTCTTTTTTTTTTTTTTTTTTTTTTTTTTTTTTTTTTTTTTTTGGTGGAAATAGAGGGGTTTGTTTTAATATGATCTTGGGTACTTTCACAGTGACAAGTCTTCATCTCATTTCTGACTATTCCTTCACAGAGCCTCCACGTCAAGGTACTCACAGGGTACAAATTCATCTTGCTTATGCAAATCTGCCAGGACATTTTGAAATCTACAAATGATTGTATGAGATAGGAGCATCTTCTATTTTTATTTCAGAAATGATAACTTCAGATTTCTCTACAGTGTCACGTGTTACATGTTAGATTAAACTGAATCTTTTAGACCAACTTATAAACTGTTGAGGAAAATTACTTATTAATGGGAATGCAAAAAGCTAAGATCAGTATCGTGAGAAGTTAAGGTGAAATACCTCTTTGCAGGGAAAATGCAGCGTCTAAAGGTAGCAAAACAATTTTTAAAAAGAAAGTACTATTTCAAAGGCTGTATTTTTTTGAAAACAATTTGATGCCAAAAGCTTAACCTGTTTTTCATAAACATAGTTACTGGTTGGAACCAAAACAAACAATTAAGTTCCTTAAATGAACCAAATTGAGGGATCGTAACTACCCAAGAAGACTGCTAAAAATTGTAGGTGTAGTTAAGTGTGAGTCAAGAGGGAAGTTCATAGAACCATAGAATGGTAAGGTTGAAAGGGACCTCAAGGATCATCCAGTTCCAACCCCCTGCCTATGGCAGGGACACCTCCCACTAGTACAGGTCACTCAAGGCCTCGTCCAACCTGGCCTTGAACATCTCCAGGGAGGGAGCAGCCACAACCTCCCTGGGCAACCTGTTCCCATGTCTCACCACCCTCACTGTAAAGAATTTTCTCCTAACATCCAGTTTCAGTCTCCCCTTTTCTGGTTTAAACCCATTGCCCTTCATTCTGTCATTGCAAGACCTTGTAAATAGTCCCTCCCCAGCCTTCCTGTAGCCCACTTCAGATACTGGAAGGCTACTATCAGGTCTCCTGGAAGCCTTCTCTTCTCCAGGCTGCAGAGCCCCAACTCTTGTAGCCTGTCTTCATAGGAGAGCTGCTCCAGCCCTTTGATCATTTTCATGGCCCTCCTCTGGACCCACTCCAACACTTCGATGTCCTTCCTGTGCCCGGGGCTCCAAAACTGTACACGGTTCTCCAGATGGGGTCTGAGGAGAGCAGAGTAAAGGGGCAGAATCCCCTCGCTTGTGCTGCTGACCATGCTAGCAGGTTTACCAGTGGGGATTCCTGGTCACTTCTCCCTCAGCATTAATTTTTCTGGAGGAACGTGAGGGAGATGCTTTAGCAGTGAGAAATGGAGGGAATTTGTGATTTAGCCTAGAAACGGAAGTGTCTCTTAACTTGAGAGAACTGGAGGGAAGGCCATTATAGACTGTTACACCTGAGCCAAAGTTACTACTGTGATAGATATTCTAATCACTGTCTTTTACTGTGTTTCCCTTTTGCCTTCTGCAGCATCTGCTGCCAAAGGCTTCATGTACCACTGTGCAGTACATGTGTGTCGGGTTGGAATCTGGGTTCTGTCCGGCTGGACCAAGACCCATTAAGCTTTGCTGGAAAATGTCTCTGCTTTCAGTGATGTTTAGTCAAAAAACTTTAGTCAAAGGATGCCTCTAAGGTGCTAAGGGCTACCTCGAAATTTGTGTGTGTGTGAAGTGTTATCAGTAAAGGCAGGGAGGAGCTGACTGTGAGCACTTCATGGCTGCAAGATATAATTAGAATATATTATTTTCAGCTGTTTTAAAAACAACTCTACCCTACCACTTTTCAGAATATTAATTATATTCTACAGGAGAGGATATAGCTGCTTCTGTCTTTTCTCCTTCTTGTGAGATCCAGATTGAGATTTCTCAGGTCTTCTCATAAAATGTATTCCTCTGTTCTACCTTACTTACTTTATTCTCATTTTACTTGCACCCTAAGCTCCAGCTCCAGCTTAGGGTGGCTATATTAAGTGCTAAAATACTGTGAAGCTTTAGAGAGAAGTTGAAGATATCCTGTCTGCTGAAGGCATGGCAGAAAATGCAGATTACTGCTAGGTTTTTTGAATTTCCACAAGTGATCCAATGTGATTTCCATGTAAAGATTTTGTGGAAAGGTTGTAGGACATTGGGAGGACTCTGGAGCCTATAGGGATCTCAACCAAGTCATTTTTAGTTCATATTTCAATTTCTTTTTCTGAACCACCTTTACAAAGATCTACGGGAAGAGTCCATGCGTTTTGCTTGACTGTAAAATTGCAAGTACTAGTTAAGAAATGCACTGGATGGTCCTAAATGGCCTCAGATGTCTAAAAGACTTGAGAGATACCATAGCTAACCGTCATAGCAATTTAATTTAATCTGCTTTTTGTGCATTTCTCTCTGGGCAGTAGTTCAATCTATCACAGAAAGCAGAGGGCTGAAGTGTAAGCAAATCCCATTCTTGTGGACAAATACTCTCTGACTTTGAGAGACACTGTAGTCGCAGTGTTTTGCTTGCCTATCTTGGGAGGTTAGAGAAGCTGGGAATGAAGATTAAGCTCTGGAAAGCTGTAGGAACACTGTTTTTCTGTTCCTTTATAGTCACAAGTCTGGAAAGGATGGATGAGGGTGAGGATTGTTTGCAACCGTAAAACAGAATTGTGTTTGAAGTGAATTCTAAATTTACCTACATAAACAAACCACGGGTGGTAGGGGATTTTTCTTCTTTTCATAGTGTCAGTGAGAGGAGTGTTCAAACTACACATTATTTACAAACTGTTGCAGATACTGGACTTCTGCATGACATCTTCACCTCATAAATGCCTTGTTGGAGAAAGAAGAGGAGCTGGTGTGTTTCATTTTCCAATCCTCCAACTCCCACAGTTGTACCCTGATTATCTGACTTGAGTGTGGGGCAACCTTTGGCAGTCTGGAGATTTTTGCCAAGTGAACTTGCAGGAAGTACTCTGAGACAGATCAGCTGGATATGTGCTCAGTTCACTATAAACAAAATATTTGTCTTTAAACATAAACCAAAAAGGAAATGAAGCAAGGAAATGTTAGTAATCCTCCTTAAGGAGTGTAAGTAACAATGTCAGTGTTGGTTCTTTCTGAAAAAACACATTCTCTGCCTGCTAAAATGTTTTTCTGGTGCATGCAGAGTTTTGTGAACACCCACAGAATTCCTATACAGTGAGTACACATGCAGGTTGTCGGTACAGCACAGTTTTGGCATTTTTAAATAAGTCAATTCATCAGAATTTAGGACCTAAATCACAGTGTCAGGATCTATACATTGCTGGAGAAATAGCTTTAAGAGAACAGGTAAGGTGTGCTTGGAAAGTGATACAAGGACAACCTTCTGATGCTGTAAGTCTTGGGTAGTTCTGTGGAACTTTATGGTACTCTGCGGAGGGCGGAATGGAAAACCATACTGAATTATTTTTGATCAGCAATTGATGCCACCGACATCTGAGTATGGGACAGTGCTACCACCCCAGACTTTATCATCCTGTACACTCTTATGTCAAACCTACAGTGAACTGTTGTGTAGAATCATAGAATGGTAAGGTTGAAAGGGACCTCAAGGATCATCTAGATTCAACCCTCAACCATAGGCAGGGACACCTCCCAGTAGTAGAGGTCACTCAAGGCCTCCTCCAACCTGGCCTTGAACATCTCCAGGGAGGGAGCAACCACAACCTCCCTGGGCAACTTGTTCCTGTGTCTCACCACCCTCACTGTAAAGAACTTTCTCCTAACATCCAGTTTCAGTCTCCGCTTTTCTGGTTTAAACTCATTGCCCTTCATTCTGTCATTGCAAGACCTTGTAAATAGTCCCTCCCCAGCCTTCCTGTAGGCCCCCTTCAGATACTGGAAGACTACTATCAGGTCTCCTGGAAACCACCTCCAGGCTGCAGAACCTCAACTCTCTCAGCCTGTCTTCACAGGAGAGCTGCTGCAGCCCCCCTCGGCACCTGCTCCAACAGTTCAATGTCCTTCTTGTGCTGGAGGCTCCCGAACTGTACACAGTACTCCAGATGGGATTTGATGAGAGCAGAGTAAAGGGGCAGAATCCCCTCCTTTGCTCTGTTGGCCACGTTGCTCTTGTTGCAGCCCAGGACTCAGTTGGCTGTCTTGGTTGTGCGTGCACACTGCAGGCTCAGACACCCAGATCCTTTTCCTCAGGGCTGCTCTCCAGCCATTCAGCACCCAGCCTGTATTTGTGCTTGGGATTGTGCCTACCCAGGTGCAGAACCTTGCATTTGGCCTTGTTGAATTTCATGAGGTTGGCCTGGGCCCAGCTCTTCAACCTGTCCTGGTCCCTCTGGATGGATCCCTGCCCTCTAGCAAGTCGACTGTGCCACACAGCTTGGTGTCATCTGCAGACTTGCTGAGGGTGCACTGATTCCTCTGTCCGTATCGCTGACAAAGATGTTAAACAGCACTGGTCCCAGCACTGACCCCTGAGGGATGCCACTTGTCACTGGTCTGCAGGTGGACATTGTGCCCTTGATCACCACTCTGTGTGCAACCATCCAGCCAATTCTTTATCCAGTGAGTGGTCCACCCATCAAGTCCATGTATCAAGACTAGTGTCTTTAACATCTTACTATTCTCCATGCATTTGTAAGGATGATGGCCTTTCAGCTTTTCCAGGCAGGAAAACATCTTTGCCTTCTGTTGAAGCAGTTGACAAATGTACTCGGTTTGGTCTCCTTATGTAAAAGAGATTCTTTAGTCAGCTGTTACACAGTTCTGCTACTATTTTCTGTGCCAAATGGAGACTATCTTTTTATAACTGATGGTCAGTTCAGTACAGTGACCTGACAAAGTGGGATATCCAAAGCAGGAACCTCTCCTTTCCCTTGTCTCCTCAGATTTCCTTCTCTGGTTTGTCATTCAAAGCAGTAAAAGAGGTTATATCAACAAACTTCAGGTTTTCAGTTATTGTACCTCCTACAAGGTCCAGGTTATAAAGCAGTTGTGTTTTCCCTTAGAATGTTGTGGCTTGTAATCTGGTTGTGTTTCTGGCTTTGGGAATTCACTTGAGAACTTGTGAAGTGTCTCAGGTGCTGTATGGGATGCTTAAGAGGATTTGCGCGCTGCTGTTTGAGAGCTGCATGCTGCCGATGCCCAGCTCCTGCTGAGCTGCAGGTGTGTCCTGAGCAAGGCTGAAAAATTCCGGCCCAATCGACAGGTGGAGATTCATGGAGGTGGACAAGTTCTTGGTGAGCTGCGAGTTTCTAATAGAACTCAAGGTTATCTGTTAGAGCATGCTGCGAGGAGCTGGCGCGAGAACTTCAACTAACATGAGAGTCCTACTGGTGAGGCAGCTGCTGTGCACCTTCATAACAGTGGGTTTTTCTTTGTGTTATTACTGAAGATCACCAAGATTTTCTCACTGAAATTGGTAAGAAATCAGTTACTTCAGTAGGTGTTTGCGGCTGCAATGGCCAAATGATAGAACATTTTAAAATAGTTTTAGTGAGGAGAAATCAGATGTCAGGTCTGCTGAGAGCGATGATTTAGTAAACACATAAACCTAAAGAAGAAACCTTGATTAGTGGAGGCAAATCTCAGATAAAGGCACTTGGAAAGAACTTTAAACTGGCTGTGGCATGACTGAATTCTATGCAGGCAAAAACTGAAATTAATATCAATGTGAATTTCACATTGGGCAGCTTCTGCAGTTACTGCAAAATCACAAAATATCCGATTTCCTTCTCTTGTCGCCCCACAACCAACAGATGTTGCCTTGGTTGTAGTGGTAGAGCCCTCTGAGGGACAGACTAATATTTGGCAAAGCACAAGAAAATTCTTGACATAGTTGAGAACTTCTTTGGAAGGCAGCTTTGACTGTTTATTGCTTCGTTTCCTAAATAAACTTTGGGCTCCTTAGCAGGCAGGAAAAAAGTGGTGAGCCCAATGCTGGGCTTTTTGCAGCCATGGCTGTAGTAAGTGGGGATTTTTTTCTTTCCTCCCTTGAAAGGAGGGACTTCTCTCTTTGTTTTTTACTTTTGGCACATGTTACCAAAATATTTGTGGACCAGTAACATATATTCTTTAATCTCGAAAGTGGGAAATAAAGCATATTTGTTCCTATATGTAAATACTCTTCTCCCACAAAAAAATGTTTGCTTTGTAAATCCAGCCTGGTTTTCTCCTCATAGTGAGAATTCCTGAGAACTCCCTTTCAAAGGGCATGGACATGCACTTTCAGGTTATCCTGGTGCCGAAATAAAGGGGACTTGCTGCTCTCCCCCTGATGTTTGTAAGAATAGGTGAGACTTCTTAAAAAAAGGACCCCTGTGTAGTGTTTAAAATGACCTTCTTAGGAAATGCCATTCATGCCAGAGCACATAACCTTCCTCCCCATCTCTTCCCCTGCATAGGAGGGGCTGTGGTATACAAAGGCGCCTGGGAAAGGGAATGCACATTCTTTTGTACAAAGGAAGCTCAGAATCCCATGGTATATACATGGGTGCCTCTGTCTTCCCCCTTAAAAATGTTTTTCTTTACCCTGTAATCAGAGATTTTTTTTCCTTATTAATTTTACTTTGGGTGGAGAGAAAAAGGAAAGATGTATTGTTTGGATGGAAGTCACTGCCGGGGGGCAACAATTGGGCTATTGTTGGGCTGTAATTCTAGTGCGGGGCTCCAAAGGGAGGTGAAAAGGAATATGAACACAACCAAGTATTAACTCTGTAATAGTCTCCTGGTTTTTTACCTGAACAAGGATAGCCAGAGATTTAGTCTTTTTTTTTCCCCAAAGACTAATAAAGAAACAGCGTTGTTACAAGTGGTGATGCTGCTCTCCTGTGAACATTTGAGAGAGGGGCAATAAGGGAACTTTTTTTTTTTTCTTCCAGCTGAAACCATGCAGTTATTTTTCTAAAGCCAAAATCAAAACTGTTAGTTCAAGGCAGAAACAGGCCTCAGGAAATGCTGTTTCTTCTGGCAGCAAGAGACAAAGATCCTTATTCTTTAGACCAGTCTTTGTATAATTCAGAACAATAATAATTTTTTTCGGCGTCTGATAAAGAACAAGTGTTCATTATCATAATGTGTTAACAGAGCTATAATTAAGATTGTTCTTGTCACTTTTTTAATATAACCATTTTCCTTTGGGAAGTCTTAATTGTTGGAAAAAATTACTGTGTATTTACATTGGGCAAAAAGAGGCTTGGGGATGGAACCTTTTAAAGCAGCACTGTTTGCTTTCCCTAGGTGACTGAGAGACAAATTGAGGAAGGGTGAAAAGATCTGTTGATTACCTCAGGTGCTGGTCAGGCTCCATGCAGAAGACGAAGCAAAGCAACCACTTCACTCCAAGCTTCTTAGACACTTTCTGCCTTCCTGATGTTTCTGGATTGCCCCACATATCCAGTGATTGCTTTAAGATCACCCCACACATGTGCTGCATCCTTTTGAGACTAAATAACATCTTTTCTTATTTTGATTACAATTAGAAATGCTAGTTTTTCTTGTGTAATTAAAAGGGAATACACAGTATTGATCTAAAATACTGAGTGCTTCTAAGTGCTGATGCTTCCCTAGTCCTTTGAGTCTGTTGATGGATAAGTCAGGTGTACTCCAGTGAAGACTTTGATACTCAGTTTTCATTTAAACTGTGACTTCATCCTCAGTGAGACATGGGATTTTAAAGCTGTTTCCATGTGCAGTCCTGCCGGGTGATGGTACTGGGGAGGTACGTGAGACTTGCTCACCTTCAGCCTGATGGCTAGTTGCCTGTCAGAAGCAGAGAAGGTTGCCATTGATGCTTTTATGAACATTTTAGGATTTAAAATGTTTACTCCTTTACTTTGGGAGCGGTAGTTGGCTTTGGTATACAAATTTACATCACTTGAGAGTAAGATCAACAAACCTGTTGGCCTCTCAGACTTACTTTGGCTCACAGATCGCATAGGAAAAAAACCTGGACTGGAGTCTGGTGTGCTCCTCCCCCCTCCCCCCCC
>VWZE01023696.1:2461384-2479877 GCA_013396675.1 Eubucco bourcierii
CTTTAAAACATTTTTTTGCTTTGTGTTACTGAATATTTATGAGTAAGATACCTTTCATTTGGACTTGTCCAGGTTACATGAAATTCAGATAAATGAAATGCCTAATGACATAGTTTTTGTTGCAATTAACCAACCTCCTAATTTGTGAGCTAGCAGTTTTCGTGGCCTTTAAAATGCAATAGGTAGATTCTTAAAAAAAAACTTTTAAATGTAACTGTATGCTATTAAATGATCTCCTTTCTTTAGTAATTTCCCTTCTATCAAGACAAGGTGTGAAATGGAGTGAAGCACCAGTAGGATGCTCTGTCCAGTGTGTGTTGTTTTCTCTGTCCCTCATCCTCACCTCCTCTTTGGATGCTTCCTCCGCTTGACTTGTGTGATTGCACCCAGCACTGCTTTCCTGTTGGTGTTCTTCAGGCAGTGTTCACTGATGGTCTTCCCATTACCTTCAAAGTTGAGCAGACCTGGCTTTTGTGAGCAGGAGTTACTAAACTTTCATGGAGTCACCATCTCTGGAAGTGTTCAATAAACATGTGGACATGGCACTTTGCAACGTGGTTTGAAGATCATCATGGTCTTAGGCTGATGATTGGACTTGATGATCCTAGGAGTCTTTTCCAACTGAAACAAATCTGCGATTGTGAAATTTTTCTATAAGTCCTTTCCGCTGTGAAGGCTCCAAGCTGTGACCTGTATCTTCAAGGTTGTAATTTCCTAACTCCTAACATTCCTATCAGACTGGGATAGTTCTATCAGTCTTCCAGCTGATGTTTACATTTCTAGTTGATGGGACAACCCAAGTAAAACAAACTTTGAAAATACTGGAGTAGCTTTTCTTTAGGTCTCTCCTGGTTTTCTAGCCTGGAGCAGGAGTCCATGGTGCTTGATGCTCCTGCATTGCTGGCCTATTTACACTGGGGCCTCTGCTTCTCAGAAGATGTGAAAGACCAAAGCAAATCCCTTAAGTCCATCACCACAGCATCAGCCCTGAGAAACGTTGGTGTAAATTATTATTCAGTGCATTTAAAGTGGATCCAAAGCCCATTGGGTTTGCTACCTGCAGCTCCAGATTCATTGGATGTATTTTCAGTGAAAGAGAAAAAATAACAGCTAGGGGCTGATGGATGGTGGTTGGTCTGTGCAGCAAATCAAGCCAGGGTGGGAAGTGAGGGGTGGATAGCCTATGACTGATAAGTAGCACTTACCGTAAGGAGCTTTAAAAAAAGGACTAATCTGAGAGTGGCTATAACTTGCAGGAATTCAGGTTATCTCGCTTGTGGCTGCACTGCAGCTCTTCTTTTTATATCCTTTTGTCCTTCCAAACGCCAGGCTGTTAGGGTTGGGCTCTTATTTATTTATTTCTTCCTCTAGGCAGCTGCAGTGCTCAGACTAGTAGGCTGAGATGCTAACAATGCGCTGCCTGCTGCCAAGAAAGGAGGTATTTGCATTCATTTTCACTTTCTTATTCTGAATACAAAAAAAAACCCCAAAACCAAATAACCCCCCTGCAGTCCCACCGAGTCCTGCCTCCCCTGACATAAAGACATGTGCCGATACATGGGTTTGAGTGCCGGGTGGTGGTGTGGTGCATACATCAGCTTCCCAAGGGGAAAATGCAAGTGCCTATGTTCTGTGAAACAAAGCAGCTTTAACAGTAATCCAGAACAGCCATTGTAAAAACAATAAAAATACCAGCAATAGCTTTTGTAGCAATTATTTAAAACAGGCTATAAATGCTTTCTTTACTCACTGTTTTTGCTGAATTGTTAGGTTTTTTCCTCAAAATCACCACTTGTTCATACTGGTCTATCAGCAGTAGCCTGTGTACAAAAGAGGCAAACTGCATTTTTTACTTGTCAAATAATCTTCACAGCAACGCAGAAGTGAGGAATTGGAGACTTGTTTGAAGTTCTGCAAGTGCGACCTTTTTGGTGCAGAACTGGGTGGTGGGGTGACTTCTGTGTGGATTGGGATTGTTTGGGATGGGTGTGGGAGGCTGTGCTGTGCTGCTCGCTCCCTCTCGCTGGCATGAACAGGGAACAAATGGGATCGTCACCTTTCTAAGTGTGGAACTTGAGATGTTTGGTCTGAATTATGAGGACAGCAATTTAACTAAAGGGACGTAGGACGAGGATGTCAAGAAAATTATAGAAACCCAGAGATTGAAACTCCAGGGTTTCTATATTGTAACATGTTAACCAAAACAGGTATCAAAAATAATCCTATTGCTGTGACACTTGTTTTTGTGTCTGCTCGGTTCAGTAAGCCTCTCATTATGATTCAGAGCACTGCATAGGAATCCTCTGTGCCATCGTTTTTTAATGCATTAAACGACCTACAGTGTGTTTCTTTTGTGGTGAAACCCCATTGCCTCAGCATGAAGTGTGCACAGTGCCCATGTGTCTTTGTTTAATACAACATGTTTTGCTCCATCGGTACTGAAATAGGACATTTTTGTTCATCAATCACCACCACAGCAAAGTGATGCGTTTCTGAGAACATGTGGGGCTCACAGGTACGTGCTCTGGATTTCCTAGATCTACACACACAAAGCCCATGTGCTTGTTCTGAACAGCTCTCGCAGCTCAGCGTGTCTTGAAGAAATCACACCCAAGAAAACTGATATCTGCAGTTCTGAACTGGCCCCCCTCTTGTGTGCAGTTTGTGGTTGGGTTTCCTTCCCATCTGAAACATCAGTGTGAAGAATCAGAGGGCCGAAGGGGGGAAAAAATATCTGCTGGTACTTGTTTAGAAGTATCAAATAACCTCCAGTGTGGGATTTTTATCTCACTGTCTTTGTGGTAAGAGAGGTAGAGAAAAGGCACTTGAAAGCCTGCGACAGCATAGCCTGTAGGAGCTTTACAAATTGATTCAGTCGTTCCATTCAGAGCAGAGATTTGATACAGGGTAATGAAATCAAATGGCTTAAAATAATCTTTTATTGATTTTTATGGAAAGAAATCTATACCTGCAGAATCAAACTGAGGCTATGGTAACATCTGCCTTTAAATATTGCTTTGTTTTGTGCATTTAAATGTGCTTCTTTTTTTTTTTTTCTTTTTTTTTTTTCACCTGTGCCTTGAATGGCTGCTTCTGCTTCCTTCAGCGTTCAGAATGAAGTCGAGCAACGCGTGCTGAAATGTTAGCAGCATCAAAACGTTCTGCCCTGTCTGTAATGCTGTTGGTACACGTGCAGAGGTCTGAAAAGACGTTTTTGGTGGCGATCAGCTGTGCTGCCCTGGTTCGATTCGGTGTGGGGGCGGTGGCTGTCCCCAGGCCACGGCAGAGGTCCCCGTGGGGCGCAGCGGGCGCCGTGCCTCGTGATGCTGCTCCAGACTCATAAACAAACCATCACGTGGCCGTGCAGCCCGACGGAGCATCGTGCGGGCAGGGATAGACAGCCAGAGCATTATCCTTATTGGATTTCCCTGCCAAGCCGGTGCTGATTTGAATGTTTTGGAATGAGCGCTGAATGAAACAACACAAGGCACCTTCCCCCCCCCTCACCCACCCCCTTTCCTTCTCTTTTCCTTCCAGTTTTCATTCTTCGTGGTGTGGGTTCCTTCNTTTTCAGCTGCTTAGGATGCACAAACAGTCCCTGAACCTGTAAGAAGCTTCTCTAAACATAGATGCTTGTAATACAACCTGTTCTTTCTTGGCAAAAATGTTAAAATGAGCAAGCTCTGTATGCTTGTTATCATATGAGAAAACGTATAGGTGCAGATAAAATGACATCAGACTTGAGTTTTTTAAGAGTTCTGTTCGATGTATCCTTATCTATTTAACCAATAGAAGTGTTATTAAAAATGGGGCTCTCATTTGCTGGTATGTAGCTTCTTAGACCCACCATATACCTGTCTGCAGTGTAATTCCTTAGACTTCCACTCAGGTTGAAGCTGCAGTGCCCTGGATGCAAAATGATTCTTTAGCCCTGTCTGCTAACTCTTGATTGTGAATGATTTGTCTTCAAAAGCATCTAACTCCAAATGTAATTGCAGCTCAATTTCTCTGTGTTGAGTCTTTTGCTTTACAGGTTGCACATAATAATCTACTGGGATGCTGCCTGTAAAACAATACGTGCTGCTTCCCTAAGAACATAATGTAGATCATGAGATCAGACATCCAGCTGAGTACTTCTTAGTTGTAATCTTCATCTTCAGATGCTGAAGCTCAGCAATCCTTTAATGTGTTGGATGAGCATCACACTGATGATACATCAAGCTAGCCCTCCTCTAAACCATGAGAAACTTTGTAGCTTCTGGTCGTTGATAAATGTTGGCAGTAGACTGCATTGCTCTTGGGGAGCTAGCAAGTTTGTGATGTTGCTTTGTTAATGGTGTGTAGAGAATAACTCTTGAGGTTGCAATTCTAGGAGTCTATGCTAGAGAGGAGGCTTAAGGAGTGATTTAGGAGCTTAAGGAGGAGACTACAGAGTATAGATGCTCCTGAAGCATGATTTAGGCCAACAGGAGAGCAGAGGAAAAAGCTAATATACAGCAGGAGCTGGTGGAATGAACCTCTTCTCAGGGTGCTGTCCTCATTTACTCAGAGATGAGGCAGATGTGAGTAAAGCTCTACACTGCCTTGCAAGTGAGATGACATCTGAGGGAATGAGAAACCAGCCAAGGGGCTTGTGGGCTTGTAGAGTTTCTTTTAAGTTTAGTTTGGCAGATTTCAAGCTGCATTTAAAAAGATTTTGGTTTCCAAAGACATTACTATTAAGTTATTTGTCCTGAGCCTATTCCTTTTTCTTTCTCTTTTTTTTTTTTTTTTTTTTTTTTTTTTTTTTTTTTTGTGATCCATTGCACCAGGAACCACAAAGTGCTTTTTAAAATTGCCTTCTCTCAGAGTTACTTAATGTGGAGGAACACATTGACCTTCTCATTCTCTAAATGAGAATTTTAAAACCAGATACATTTGTTAATCTTAAAAAAGCAGTTTGGAGAAATCTCTCTAGTTAAGATGCAGACAGTTTGGATCGTGTCCCAAACTGTGCAGCTGTGAGTAGGTCACATAGACTCTAGGTTCTTTATTTGTGCCATGGGTGATGAAATCCTGTTGCTCCTCTACTTGTGTGTTGAGTAAGGCAGATAAATCCACCAGTGACTGTGGGATACTTGAATGCTGTGGCTGAGAAGATTTAGTCATGGTGGACACTGGTTGTATGGAAGATGTTCTATCTGATGTTGAACAATGCAATTAAGCGGGGACCAGAGGTAAAAAGACAAGACTAAGATGATGGGAGTCAGGTGTGTCGAGAAGTGGCTAAAGTAACTCTGCGTGTCCATCCCACAATGGAAGAGGCAGCCAAGGCTTGCTGTGTGAACATAAAAGGCAGAAGCAGATAAATCTTTCTTTTTGCAAATGCCAAACGTGTCAGTGATAGCTTTTAAAAACAATTACTGGCATTAAGGCAGTTCAAAGATACACAGTGGTGCAAGCATCTAGACTTGTCAAGGTGGCACCATCTGGATCTGTGATTGAAAACAACCCAGGAGGACAAAAGAAAAGACACAATGCAGTTTAAAAAGTTAAATTAATCTGTAAAGACATTTAGTTTACTACTTAAAAAACCTCTAATAACCAAAAAGCCTTTGAGTCAAAATACCAAAGATAGAAACTTCTGGAAAAGATACTTTGGGCACATTTTTCAGGAGGATCCTAAGATTCTGGCTTAGATCCTTTTCACTAGGACAGTTATAATACTCCTTCAGCTAAATCTTACAGTTAACTGATGTATTGCTGACTTGTTTGAATCCATCATGGATCACTGTAAAGCCATTGGCTCAGTGCTGTTTTGTCAGACAAACCTCAGTTCTTTCCATGCTGCAGATGGTGACATTTGTCGTTCTTCAGAGTCTGTGACGTCTTAGTCACAAAGGACCCAAGCCTCATATTACAAAGATATTTCACATTTCAGGTAAGGTTATGGTCTGCTGATAGAGTTCAAGTATCTGTTTCTTTGTGGTTACTGATGTATCCACTGGTAGAGATTTTTGCAAATATCCCCCAGACAAGCTGATTTCTAAAGTAACTGTGAGAAGATAATCTGGCTTCTGCTTTTTCTTTTCTCTGTTACATGCTGGCAGCCTGGCAGGAAAACATTTGAACCCCCTGTCCTCTGAATAGTGTTCTGTAGTCAAGTACTGAAGTATGAAATTCAGGGCTTGATACATTTGAGAAAGAAAATTATGTCATATAGTGTCAGGGGCTTTTGCATATCAAGACAAATTTCTGTTCCCAAATCTTTTGCTGTAACCTTGAGTAACTTGTCATTTTGTACTGTACTTGTCATTTTGCCCTCCCTGCCCCTGCTTTAAAATACACTCTAAAAGTAACCGCTTGATTAGATTTCATACTTTGTAAGCATTCTGTGATTTCGAGAACTTGTTAAAACATACAATGCAAATAGAAAGTATGTCTCCTTCTGTTAATAAGCATTAATGAAGTTTAACTTGTAGGACTCGGGGCCAAAAAGCTGGTGCTGGTAGGAACGCACTGCTTAAAACCTGGAAAAGGGAAGCGGAAGGTTTGTCATATGAACTATTGGTTGAAAAGCACTTCCCAGGAAACATAAAAATGGATTAAAAATGGGGAAGGACATGATGAAGGGAGGGGGGCAGTAATCAGTCTGGAGTGCCTTCCGTAGCAGTTAATCCTCCAGCGCCAGCGTGGCCACCAGCAGATACTACATCCTTAGAGGATGATCTCTGAGAAGCTGCTTTACTTGCCGTCATCTCTTGAACAAACCATTGTGCCTAGATAAAGTGCATCAAGTGAATCTGAGGAATACATAAGCCAAAATACGTTTTAAGGGTAGTAGTTAGCCCAACCCACGTACTTTCCCCCCACATCATTCCTAATTCATAAAAACAAACCATCAAAACCCCTTGAACTTTGTGCAAAAATCTGTTGCTATGTAATTTGCAATTTAAATTGTATTTCTCAGTGTTTGACTGCAGGCTAAATCAGCTATTCTATTCCCATCCACTTTAATGCTTTTAGTTTTGGGGGGTTGGGACATCCTGGAATACTAATTAAATTTTTTTTTTCCCCCTCTCTGTTTCTTGTTTCATAACAGTCAACAAACAGGATATGCTGTTGTTTGGAAGTTCCTTTTTACTGTTTTTAAGCCAGGGCTCTGTATGCGTATTTGGATTTATCTGATGTTTTTTTGGTTGGTTGGTTTTTTTTATCAGTGTGATTTTTAAACAGGGTGTTCAGGCTGGTGTTTGCATAATTACACAAAACCTTAACATGTAAGGAAGCCTAGGTTCATATAAGAGTGAGTGCAGTCTCTATATCCCTGCTTGATATAGAGACAGATTCATTCATTGTTTCATTTTTTCCGTCACAAACATTGGAGTAGAAGTATCCTTTCTGATCATGGAATTGGAAAGCATTTCTCAAGTATAGTGTGGGCTGGTGGCAGGACTGCACTGTCCTTGTGCGGCTGGCCGGCGTTAGCCACTCAGCTCCTCTCACAGTCACAAGTATCTGAACCAGAGTGATGGATAACTCTGACACAACATTTCTGAATGTCAACATTAAATGTTTGTGGGGATGATACAGTGTTGATAACTGCAGCATATCCAGAAATCGTTCTTGAACCGCTTTGAGTGTTGTAAGTATGCACCTAGAGAACTTAGTGAATGCTGTGGCTGCCGTATTCAGAACAGATCAGGAGAAGGATGCACTTCTGAATAGTGTAGTGTCATGAAGAGTTTGAAAATGGGAAGTGTGATGATGCTTTCACCCCCCTTTGACCTCTGTAAACAAAGATACCTGCAGTAATTGGCTCAAGGAGACCCATAACTGGAAGAAAAGGCAGTTGTGCTCTTGTTTACTGCAGTGTTACTGAGAAATAACGTTCGGAATTAATCAATTTTTCTATTTGTAGGCGTTAGTAGGTGTCCGATGAATCCAATTATTTCTAGGGTGAATACGTTTGATGAAAAGTCTTCACAGACTGTCTGAAGTTTGCCTGTTCTAGGCTGGGGAAGCTATAAATACTTAGAGAGTTGAATCACATAGTGCTTGTTTGGTTTGGGAGCCTGCATCTTCTCCTATACCAAATGCTCATCCTTTACAGAATAAATTAAACGTTTAATGGAATTTTAACATTAAAAGATAATTAAAATATCTCGAAAGGTGTCAATCAGAATGCTTTTGTGGGAGAAATGTCTGTACTTTAGTTACTGCAACATAAACATTTTAGTGGTGTAAATATGTGGAACCTGGGTGTTTCGATTTGTTGGGTTTTGTTGTTACAAAGCTCGACTGTATTTAGTTCGTCAAAGACTTTAATAATTTTACTCCATGATTTTGATGGAAGAAAATAATATCCTATATTTAAATCCTTCCCTTAAAATGAAGTGAACTTTAGCTTCTTTAGCTCAATTTCTTTGAGCTAAGTAGGAAGAGTTTTTAATAGCTTTTAAAAGTTTGTCTTGTGTTCTAGCTGTGTCAAGTGATGGAAAACAATGACACTAGTAGCATTCCTGTTTAGATGGTGAGAAGTACAGATGATTTTTTTCTTTTTTTTTCTTTTTTTTTTTTAAAAATCATCTGACTCACCAGGGTTGCCTGATAGTCTTGACAGCTTTATTGCAAAGCAGTTGAATAAACTGGAAGAAAAAGCACAGTGCTACTGCCTACCTGCAGTGAAGACTGTGACCCTGGGTGGAAAGGGAAGAACAGATGGGTGTTTCTTTTCCCTTCACTTCTGACCAGAACTGGAGTTTCAGGTGGTGTCACTTCACAAGGCTGGGCCTCGGCCGAGATGACTTCAGCCATGGCGCGTTGTTTTGGGTTGTTGTAATTGTTTGCAAGACGCGTCCAGGGGCTCTCCCCGTGCTGGTACTTGTTCTGAGCGCACAGAACATGCAAACAAACCAGACATCCAGTGCCATGGGGGTTTAAGGTAGTGTTTCTGTGTTGCAGGTACCTGTGTCTTCAGCTGTACTGGCTTGCTCTGCTCACCTTTCAAACCAGCAATTATTTGGGAAGAGAAAAATGTTTTCTATGCTAGCTTTCTCCCTCAATGCTGGACAACACTCTTTCTGCTTCTTTTTAGTTCCTTCAGTGCTCTCTTGTCTCCAGAATCTGCAAAGCCTCATAAGAGTTGTGGGTTTTTGATTTTTGTGGGGTTTTATATCTCAAGTACTGTAATGACTCGAAGAGTCAGACCCTGATCCCCAACCACCACAAGAGATTCTGAATTTGAAAAATTTGCCCATGTCTTTTTCCCAATCTGCTTTTTGTGTAAGTATTTATTTATATTGAACTTATCTAGGATCTGCAAATTATAAACAGTTTCTGTCCCCATAGGTGCCTGACACCAAATATAAGGTACCTCTATCATGCCAAACACATGAACTTCTCTCTGAGATTTATCAACGAGTGAAGTGATTTTGTTTGAAAGATGAGATGTGGTTGTGTGTTTCTTGGGCAGACCGTAAGATATTCATATGGATTATGAATGTCATCTAGCCCTCCTTTGTATGCAGTTAATATTTTTCCTAATTTTGCTGCATTTAGATACCTGCTACATTCTCTGTGCCACCCATCTGAGGTCTGCAGCATGCCAGCTTCACTGAACAGAGCATGGTCTCGTAGGGGTTTTGGATAAAGTTTGAGGGGTTTGTCTCCTTCAGTTTTTGAGAGGCCACTGAACAGTCTGTTGGACTTGATTGAAATGACTTGGATTTGTCTGGTGTTTGTGGTGTGTCTGTAAGGTGGGGGAGTGGCGGAGCTGCTCAGCTGAGCATCGAAGTGCTTCGTCTTGCTGGCACTGTTAAAATAAATAGGGTAAGTGTGCAGCCATAGCAGTGGGGTTTGGGCTGCAGACAGTGTATCAGTAGCATTGATACACAAACCAGTGCCAGTTAGGCAATGTAATTGCACAGAAATGGCCTCTAATACCAGCTTAAAGAAGAGCTGCCAAAACCACAGCGCTCAAGGCCTCTCCCTCTGAGTTCGGCCAGTGCTCAAATGAAACAGCCCCCAGCTTGTTCCTCCGGGACACAGGCCTGCCTTGTTAGGAAATCGGTGAAGTTTGGGAACCCACAATACCTCACATAGCTCTGTGTACAGTAACGGAGGGTGGAAATAGGGCCATAGGCATGAGCAACCAGACGAGTTATAAATATAGAATACTCTCTCAATTCCAGTTTCGTTAGTCATGGGAGGACAGTGAGAGTTTTATAAACTTATAAGGAATATACAAACAGTTCTGAATTTAAAATAACTCTGTATAATTTTTTTAGTCTGTGAAAAGAATATTCTTTTTTGAGACCATCCATGTAAGTATCTGCTATACGCAGAGCGTAAGGATCTGTGTATTTATATGTTCATGTGAATGTGACTGGAGATGACAAAAAAAGGTACCGGAGGAGAAAAGCATAGCTCAAACGTGCCAAACTAGCAGAAACTGAGTGGGAAGCAGCATGCTTCCCACTTTGTACCAGCATCAGAAACATGAATTCCCCCCATTTTCTTTAAGTGCTGTCTGATGCAGTCTCCAACTTCAGAGCAGCCAGGCAATATTGCTGAGCTGGCTTTGCTGCAGCCAGGAGCCCCTGTCAGGTCCTGTGGTACAGCTCACCTTGACTGTCCTTCCTATAAATAAATAAATAAAACTGTCTGGTTCTCCCTAATCTGATCACAAATCCTTACTACAGGAAAGGATTTAGAAAGTCCAAAGCAATGTCATTATTATTTTTTCCAGTCATCTAATGGGAATTCCTCAAAAGCATGTATATAAGCAGCAACAACAGCCACCTCTACCTGTCTCTTTGCTAGGTGACTAGCAGTGGGGCCTGTGCAGTTTGTCCTGTCAGTGTGTGATCTGTGCTCTCAGTGTCTGGGGGATTCACACAGTCAAGCCTGCTTTCTTTCTTTCAGTGTATTTTATCAGTGCATTGGAAGAACCAAAATAGTTCTGTCTCATAATGTAAGATGTTTGTAAATATAGTGGACTAAGGGCAGGCTGAATGACATAATGTCATCCTCCACTTGGATTAGGAAAAACACTGAGCAAACCCCTATGTTGCTCCCATTGGTCCCCCACTGATTTAGGTTGCTGCTTTGTGGTATCTTCTAATCCAGATGCTTCAGTCCTTTGCTTGGCTTGAGGAAACTGGGGTTTCAGGGCTACTGAATTTGCAAAGGTGTGCTTGAAACTTCCTTTGAGGTTGCAGTTGTGTCCAGTGCTTCTGTGATCAGGAGCATCCTTGTCATTCTCAGAGCAGGTTCCGCATCCTGACTCAGCTGTTTCTAGCTGCAAGCAGAGCCATTCAGTAACCTGCAAGCAAGCAGGCAACTGTTGCAGCAGTTTTGTTCTTTGGATATCAAACCTTGTAGGGTGGAGTTAAAATAAAAGCTCGTGTTCAAACAGTGCAAGATGATTTAGAGACTATGCGAGCGATTTGCATCAAGTCTGAAAAGATCCTTAATGCTTCTCTTTTTCCTTCTGAAATGCTGCTGTCCACAGCCTGATGTATGAGGAGAAATTAATTTTAACACAAATTTGAAGTCAGTTGTGTCCTTTCCACTTTCCATGTTGCCTGTAAATTTGTTAAAATACATGAAGGGGTGGATTAGTGCGTCATCTTCTGCTTTGGGATCCTACAAATCTGGCACCGTTTGTATTCCCTCTGTGTTCATAGTAGAAGAAAGATTTACAATGAAAAAAACACCCTTTGGTTAATAAACCCAGAGAAGGAGTTTACCTTTTGCTTGTTGCAGGTCCCAAGAACACAACCTTCAGTTGCTCTCAGATTTGCTTCCTTGTCACAAGGGAAATGCTTTGTTGAGTAATTTTAAACATAATGGTCTGTGATGGTTTGGGAGTTACCTGCCCCCGACACTTTGTAAAATGAACCAGACGAGAACTCAGTCGGCTGGAAGTTAATGAGTGAAGCTCTATTTACAGCTCAGCACAATATACAAGCAGATATATACACTATATTTACAGAAATATACAAGTTAAAGGTAATACAGAAACACAACACTCCTCTGAGAAATCAGAGACCCCAGGAGGGGCTCCCAACCACTCTTCCACCTCCTCCCCACCCCAAGGTTTGCCTTACGTGCAAGATGAATTAGGAGGATTGACCAGATGGGTTAGAAGTGAAGTGGTTAGTGAAGATTAATAGGCAAGGAGAAGCCAGAGCCAGAAGCTGCTAGACCACCCCAGAAAGAGAGACAGAATGCCACTGCCTTATCTATGTTTTGGTTTCTTTTTCCCAAAACAATCTCAACAAGCATATGAGTGAAGTAGACATCACCGTGTTTTCCTTTCACAGCCTATAGTGTAATTTTCTTTATTAAAATATTCCAATTGGCCTCAAACCAGCACATGACCTTAATATTATTTGAAGTCATGTTGATCTTAGCAGGATACTTTCACTTGCATTGTGCAAATATCGTAGTGATGTACCTTCAGAACAGAGAGCATAATTTAGGACAAATGCAGCTTCACATCTGTGATAACTTTCCAAACTGTCAGTATTACTGTGTCTTGGTTTTGCCGTTCCCTTGTGTTTTCTCCAGTTCCTAAATGGCTAGATCTTAATCCAGGGTTTGGTCTCGCTAGCAGGTGAACAACTTGAAAGAACTTGCTCTGTGAGTAAACCGATTTGATCTTGCTCTTTCTGGCGGTTTTCTTGAATTTTAATCTTTTCAATTGTTAAAACCCAAGATGTTTCGTTCTTAGCTTTTAATGCATGTGGCCCAGTTAGAGGTGAACAAAACCTTTCTAGGTTTTCCCTACTGTGTGTATTGTTTTACTGAAGCTTGGTTTTTAAAATTTCTAGCATAATTAGCTTTCCAGTGGGGTGGTGTTGATGTCTGCCTCTAAGATGAACATTATGTTTCATTCCTTGTATCAGAATGGTTAAGTCTTTTGATGGACTTAATGTATAAATGCAAAGGGCACTCCTGAAACAGCAGGAGTTGAGTCCTTCCAAACCAGTGACTTTTTTGCCTGAACTTAAACTACCATTATCCTTCAGTGTTAAAAGAACTACATACTCTAGGCCAAAGTGATAATATCAACCTGTCTTCCCTTTTTCAGAATAAATTTGGAATGTGAATGGTATTCATTCTTCAGCTGGTGTTTTGCCAGGAGATGACTGACCAGCACTCCTTGTTTGCAGTATATTAATTAAATCCTGTAAATCTTGCTGCCTTACACTTGCAGCATTTGGAATATAGGCGGATTAAATATAGCTTTAAGCACCAACAACCCATGTATTGCTCTTAATCTGAAGCAAAAGGAAAAACAATTTGCTTTAGAGCTGTTCTGCTGCAGCAGCTGTTTCCTTTCTTTATCGCTGAAGAGTTCAGGAACTCAGTTGCCCCTTTAGAAACGCATACGAATTTGCAATCCTGCATAATGGCAGTGGATGGGGAGTAGTGTTCACTGCTGCTGGGTGACCTTCACTTTCCTGCTTTCGTCCCCCTTGGCATTGGTGTTACTGTTATGATTTGCATCTTCTAGTGGGAAATTTCCCTTTTCATAGAGGAAATATTTCTAAAACAGTGCAGTACTGATGGTAAAACATTCCCTACCAGTTTGTTTACCTAGCGTTGAAGATAGAGTAAAACTGGCCTGAAAGCCTGATAGATGCTTGTGTATATGCCTCAGCTGAGTTTGTTTATGTACTGAATTCATACTGGTGTAGAGGGACAAAATGGACTTGTTTTTTCCCTCTTCTTGAGTGCCAGCTGCAATTATGCCAGTCTGGGTTGTGCTGGGCAACATAAACTGTTTTGAAAGAGAATGCAATTCATGCTGCCTGTGTTTGTCAATAAGTTGTGTTTATTTGCACCTTCCTGGTCATTAGTATTACGCACTTAGGAGCAAATGGAGTAACTGTACTATCTATCTGTTCCTGTTGACTGTGGTCTAAGGTAGTTGTTTTCTTCACTTGGGTTTCCATTTGCTCTTATTTCGGTGTGACGCCAGTAGCTGTAATGCAACTGGAGCTTTTAGCAGGGTTGATTGCTTCACTTGCAGAAAACCTGGAGGGATGGGAGGTTTTACAGTGCCAAATTGTGTCCCCGAGTCCTTTAGTCACTCTAAATAAAGTGGTTTTAGCACGCATGTTGTTATGTGTCACAGCTGGGAAGTCTGAAAGCTGTTCTGAGGTAACTTTTAGGGTAAAGAATGAATAGTAGATAACCAAGAGGATGATGATGGTGGGTCATGGAACTCCAGTATATCCACTGGCCTGTTTTTATCATTGTTTTTAATAACCTGCTTCATTATTTTCAGCTGGGAGGGAGAGCTACAGATATGTTAGTTTGAGGCATTTGTATGTTTGAGGGGTTACAAACCATGCTGTGGATCTCTGTCTTTTTGGGGCTGTGCTGGTGTGCGCTAGTCTGAAATGCTTTATGTACTAAAATTGTTTGGAGGTGAAAGGAAAATACTATGTCGGGAAAAAAAATGCAGAACTGGGTGGCATTGAATACCTCACCACAACAATATGTTCTACCAGAGTGTTTGTGTCATTAATTGATGAATGTTTTCTGTTTTCATAGACCTTGCTACAGCTGGTGGCTTCTGAGAGTCTCCATGTGCTGAGTGATGCTGGGCTTTCTTTTCCTAACCTCTCTCCTTTCTTTCACTTCCTGTGCTCTAGAATCATCTACAGCTGCTTCCATCTGAGCAGTTGGATCCAACTGCTGCACAACTGGCTGCGCAAATATTTAGGGTGGTGTTGTTTTTCAACCATAAAATCCTGAGGATGAAGATACAACAATAGGTTCCTTCATCCATCTGTCATATGATTAAAACTTGAGTAGTTAGTGGGCTGACGTCAGGTTGGACAAATCCTTTGGGGTTATTTTGGAGTTCTAGGTGCCTCATCACACCTCTTCCTTCAATTAGGGGATGTAGCATACAGTGTTTGTGACAAACTGAAACACCAAGTAGCAAGAGACTGAAAACCTTGTGTGGAAGCTGAGCAGACAGTTAAAATTCAGCTGGATTTGTATATTGGGTGGAAAATAATTCACAGAACAACTTCAGAATTATGTTGTGATCCTTGGAAAGGTCTGTTAGGTAAAAATGGGCTGGTAATGACTGGGATGTAAATATGGAAACACATGACTAGCGATCTTGAGTCAGACACTGCTTGCAGGCTATGAACTCAATGCCCTCTTCTTCCTTCTTGGTGCAAGTTCACGTAGACGTAACTATTTTACTGGTGAGCATAACTATGTACATACTAGAGGTTTAAAGAGGAAGGAGATGATCGCTTCCAAGTAATGTATCACTGCTCAATTGTATCAAACCTTCAAAACCTGCTATTTAATTTCCGTATGTGCCAAACGTTGTCTTAACTACTAGAAAGTAGTTTGATACGGCAACACCTTTTGCTTTCATGATATCCTCTGAGTGAGATAACCAGTTTTGGAGTGCTGGGGTGGGGGTGGGGAGGAAAAGACAGAAAGTATGCCATCAATATATTGCAAATAGGTGTTTTTGTAGCAAAGTTAAGATTTTATACAACTGCTCTAAATGGCCTCAGTTCTTTGGAGGTGGCTTGCATTCATATTTCTGTGATCAGAACACATTATTGCATGTATTTTATACGTGTATTTCCTTATTGCAGCCTTTGTGCTGTAGGTATTTGATTCCAGCCCTGGCCATGAATCACTGGAGCTGGATTTTCTGAGTAATGTCTCTCCAGTCTCTCTGTTCTCACAATGTACTAGGCAAAAGAAATCAGGTCTTGTATAGGCTGCTTGAGCATTTGAAGTCAGCTGTTTGAAAGACCACAGCAAAATTTAAACCATTAAAATGCAGTATTTTAAAAATTCTGTCATGTAGAAGGATTAGCATTCCAAAAATGATGGGGTCTTTGTGGATAAATTTAGACAGCTAATTTTTTTCAGTAGTTGGCTAGCAGAAAATGCTCTCTTCCTCCTCCAATTTTTACTCAAAGCTAGATTTTTTTCCTCCCTCTTTTCATTCTGAAGCATTATTTTACACGAAGGGAGCTCTAGAAAAACAGAAACAGTATAAACAAATGAAGGATTGAATATCATTTTACAAGGAGAGAAAGAATCTTTAAAAAAATATTTATCCCACACTTGGCAACCTTTTGCTTGCCCGCATGTGACTGGCACAGTGCCATGCTTGGCAGAGGCCAGTGCCTCAGCTTGCCAGAAGTCTTCCTCTTCTGGCTTCATTTTCACTCCCTGTGACTGATTGTTTATTCACCTGATTTTTCTGTTTTAGCGTTGCTGAAGTCATGGCGTCTTGGAGATGATAAGAACACTTTGTCTGTCCAAACTGTACAATGACCATGATGTCAAGGCAGAGTGTTTGCAGCCAGCTTTAACTGTGTGCACACTGCAAATAGCAGGGAGGTGTTAGATGTCAGAGGAACTTATTACCACCCCGTTAGCGTGAGGCTGTCCAAAAAGAAACTGCTGCAACTACAGAGGGTGATTAGCTTCTTGCTTTTTTTTGACAGTTGTGTTTGAGGATTTTGCAACCTTGGTTTGTGTTTGCAACTTTGGTTTAACATCTTGAATCTCTGAGTCTCTTGGAACTGCTCCTATGTGTTAAATCTTTCCATTTAATTTGAGAGTATCTGTATGTCAGGTGTGAATCTGATTTGTTCAGTAAGAGGACATCTTGGAATGAAATACTTCGCGTATTTTTGCGAGTGATCGTAGTATCTTAATGGTATTTGGAACATGTCCTCAGTTTTGTTGACAAGAAAAACTTGTCAGAAATTGGAGAGAAGGTAAAGCTTAGATGGGCAAAGAAACTACTGTTGTTGAGTATTCTCCAGTAAATTTGATTTGTGGCTGCTGGTACTCTTGTAATGTCCTTCTCTGAAGATCTGATGATTATTCAGTACTTTGGCTCCCTAAATGTAAATAGACAGTCTGGTCTAGTCAAGCTGCCATCATCTCTTTAATAAAATCCTGAACTGCTTAAGGGTCTGCCCTTCTCCACATCTTACTTTGACTTCCTTCTCTATGGCTGCCCTCCAAGGTCTTTGAAATTTTCCATTATATTGGTAGGTCCACATGATGACAATTAAGCTTCTTTCTTTTTTTCTTTTTTTTTTATTAGATCTTTCAAAATGTCCTCTTCACACCTAAGAGCTGTAGCTTGGANTGTCAGCAGGGATTTGTTTGGGGTTTTTTATATACAGTCATCAACCTTCATGATCCAAGGCACTGTTGTACCTGGCTGGCAAATTCTCTCCCCAGATGTCAGCCCACTGTCTGTGTATGTTTGTCTCCTTAATGTTCTTGTGGACTAAGGTCAACAGTTTAAGTGAATTTCAGGGTTGATTTGTTGGTTCTTTGTTTTGCTTTTTGTCATAAGTATTTTGGAACCTGCATTTCAAGAGTTGTGATATAAATCTAGGAGCACAGCTTGGAAGGGCAGGGTTGGGGGAAGGATGGATGGGGCTGGATTGTAAGGCCAACCAGTGCTGTTTAGTAAGATTTTTGTAACAAGGATATCCGAGAACACCTGGCACATAAGACAGATTAGAGTTTTTTTGGTTGTTCATAATATATCCTACACACACATGAAGGTTCTTGTTCTGTCTCTTCAAAGAAACAGGATACCCACATTGTCTCCAGGCTTAGAACTCTGCCAGCGTTAGCAAGATCAAGTGAAATATGGGACTGAGAGAAAAGAGAGGTTGCTGAGCTTTTAAAAAATTATCTTAAAACAAGCAAACAAAAAAAAAAAAACCCAACAAAAAACCCCCAGAGGTTCTTGTTAAATTGGTTGTGATTAAAATGAGTGGAGTTTTGCAAACCTTCTTCACTGATTCCTTCTTCATGTGAACTTGTGTCTCCTTGTGCGCTTCAATCTATATTTCTGTAGACGAGAGTCAGCAGATTTACCAGGCGATGTCGGAATCCTATTTATATAGCAGACTGTTCATGAATGGCAGAGGCATCAAGGGAATACAAAAGTCTTTCCCGAGCATGAAATAAACTCAATCTTTTTTTTCAACTGTGTTTATCTGAATGCTTAGTGTAGCAGCATTATTTTTTTGCAAACAGTTTTGTTTTCAATTAAAAAAAAAAAACAACAACCAACCAAACAAAACAACGTGATTAATCGATACAACTGGTGATGAACTTCATGGAGGCATGGGGAGTGTGTGTGTGGTGTGGGTTGTTTTTTGGGGTTTTTTTTTTTGTTTTTTTTTTTTTTGTTTTGTTTTTTTTTCTTTAGTAGGGCTTTGAACTGGAAATGTAGCTACCATACGAAATCCTGAGTTCTGGCACCCACTCAGAACAGCAGTCCATCTGCTAGCAAGACACACTGAATTTTTTTTTAATCCCTTAGTAGTCACAAACACGTGTAGTACTGTACAGAGTAAGGGAAGAGACCATTTCTGATGCCTTACTAAGATGACATCCAGGCAGATTTTACTTCTTTTCACGCTGGTGCAGGTTACCAGCAGGAGGAAAAAAAAAAAAAAAAAAAAAAAAA
>VWZE01023696.1:2479907-2581981 GCA_013396675.1 Eubucco bourcierii
AAAAAAAGAACATACATCTGCGTGCTTGTTTATTTTTGTGTAAAGATTTGCTGTGTATGGTTTTTCCTTCTCAAGGTGGAGGGGGGAGAACAAACCTACAAACAAAACCCAAACACCAGCATCTTTCTGCTATGCATTATTTAGCAGTGATTTACTCTGCATTCCTGCTTTCAGTATTCTCACAAGTAACTGGGTCGGCAAAAATTTTCTTCATGTGGCATGTGTGTTATACTGTGTTACCTGGGTAGGCATCAGCCATCCTCATGCTCCCAACTGCTTGTGCTCATAGTCTTCCTACTTCCACCACCTTCTGCTTTTCTTTATGGCTTCACTGGAAAACAGATATGGAGCAGTGGTGGTAACAGCAGCGATACTAGAGGTGTCATGGAATCATAGAAGAGTTTTCATTGGAACAGACTTCTAATATCAGCCATTGGCCTAACACCACCGTGACCATTAAACCACATCCTGAAGTGTCATATCTATGTGCTTTCTGCAGACAGTGACTCTGCCACCTCCCTGGGCATCTGTTCTGAGCCTATCTATGCTTTCAGTAAAGAATTTTTACCTATTGTGTGATCTAAACCTCCCCTCACACAATTTCAGGCCGTAGAGCAGGGAAAGGGTTGCAGGATTAAATAATTATTCTTTTCTAATTCAAGAAGACAGATAAACTCTTGGGCCACTTCAGTAGTACCTTTTCACTCAGGCCTGCTGATTGAATTTGGTGTATGCCAACTACCTTGAATGCTAACTGCTTATGTCTGTGGTATATGGCTACTTATGTCCAAGTAATAGCACTGTCAGGTACTGTAAGCAGATCTGATGATCCTTCAGAGATACCTGCTAATATCTGTTCAGGCTGTTGGGCAGTATCAGATGGAATTTCCTCCATAGATTTCTTAACCTTAAACGTACAAGGAGAAACCAACTTCACATCCAGATGCTTGAACTTGCAAAGTTGGCAGTTAGAGTCCTTTAAAAAACAAAAACAAACAAACAAACCTAAAAAACAAACAACCAAACAAAAAACCCCAAACAAACAAACAACCTAAAAAACAAAAACAAACTGAAACCAAAACAACCAGAAAAACCCCAAACAAACCACCCACTGAAGAAGAAATTAAAAATTAAACATCATTCTAGGACCATTTTGATAAAACGCATGGAATTCTCTGATGGCAGTGTTTCAAGTAATTTGCAAGGTAGACACTACATTAAAGCGGGCAGAAAATTGTTAAAAGCAAAACTTGACGTATGATGCAGAGCTATAAACATGTTTTGGGTTGGTGGAGGTGTTGTCCGGGGTGGGTTTTTTTGTTATTGTTGTTTATTTGGGTTTGAGGGTTTGGTTTGTTTGCTTGTTTACTTTTAACGACTGTTTAATAGCACTGTCATGCTTTTGTTCCTGTGTCGTCATTGTGATGCTCTGCTCAATAGCATCATAAAACATACAACAAAGCCTTTGGGAAGAGGAAAGGGTCGAGCTTTTAGGATACTGAGTCCTGCATTAAAACAACACTGTAGTTGGAAACTGAAAGATGAATTGCAATGCAGAACTTCTGTGGGGCTGTTATATTTTCATCAGCATCAGTCTTTCTTGACGGGCTGGACCCTGTTGCTCTTGTGCGTTTTGGGATGTTACCTTCTGTGCTGGTTATGTCTGTTTGGCTCGGATTGTTCAGTTTACATGTCTTGTGGTGCCTCACCTAGATCTCACTCTAATTGTAGTACCTAAATTTTGGGTTGTGCTGTTATTATTGGTACTATGTTTTAGTTAAGTTAGAAAGTGGAAAACAGTTCATGCAAACCAGATTTCTTATCTGTGTTTGTTTACAGAGCCTCTGGCACGCAACTCGCATGGCCAAAAGGACATACAATGCTGTAATCAAAATGTTGTTGTTACATAAATACAATGCTGCCACTTCTTTTGATGAAACAGTAGTGAACTCCCCTGTTGACGATTCTGCTCTTTGTTCCTGTCTTTTTAAGCTGAAATGCTTTCACATAAAATGAATGTCTCCATAACTTTACACCCCAAATGCCACCCCCTCACCCCCTTTAATGTTTTATTCTCTGAACCCAGAATTTGGGGATAAGACAGAATTCTGTAATGCTTTTCAGGGGAAAATAGTAGCTCTGTGATTGCACAGTATTTGATGTCTACCATCTGTACTTTATTAAACCTCATTTTGCATACATAAGCAACACTGGGATGCTACATTGGGGTCAACCTAACCATGTGTGCTACAGTACAGAATGCTTTGTTGTACAAGTGTAATTAAGTTGTTTAAAGGAAGCTCTTTTTTCTTGCCAATATAAGAGCAGTTTGAAGTACAAATAGGAAAGACAAGAAATGCTTAGAAAGACAATAAGCTCTCAAAAAAACCCACAAAACCCCACAATATTTGGGTGATGGAATATGTTCCAGTACTTACCTGCTTCCATTATCCTTATGTTGGTTTTGCTTTCAGCTGTTTTCCTTGTTATTTAATTGGTTCATGGTAAAAGTTTGATCTGAGGAAAAAATATTTTCAGGCAAGTAAAGCTGAGAAAAAGCAGAAGTCCATTTGTTATTTTCACAGGAGTTGGTTTGTTTGCAGAGGTGCTCCAGAGCCCAGGAATGAGAGTGATTGTGGAGTTGGATGCATAAGGGCTTTCTCTCCAAAGCCATTCTCTTTGGTACCTCATGCTCACGCTGCCTTTCTCTCTGTGTTGCAGTGTGCCCCAGCTCGTGTGGCAAGCGAGCCTGTACAGACCAAAACGAGTGTTGCCATCCCGAGTGCCTGGGGAGCTGCACGGCGCCTGACAACAACACCGCCTGCGTGGCCTGCCGCAACTACTACTACGAGGGGGTCTGCTTGCCCACCTGCCCTCCCAACACCTACAAGTTTGAAGGCTGGCGCTGTGTGACTAAAGAGTTCTGCTCCAAAGTCCCTGCCACTGAAACCAGTGAATATGAGAGGTTTGTGATCCACAATGACGAGTGCATGGCAGAATGCCCCTCTGGATTCATACGCAACGGCAGCCAAAGGTAATGCAGCTTCTGCAGAAGCCAGCAGAATTGTCACCTTCACAGTTTTCACCCCCTGGTCTGTGTGTGCTGCAAATGACATTAGGTAGAAATGTGAATATATGACAGGGAAGTGTGTGACTTCCTGGTAAAGACTTTCTTAGATGAATTCACCATTGAAAAGTATGATTGTATGTGGACCTGTGCATTGTCAGTTGCCACGGATTCTTTTGAAGGACTTGAGGAGGTTAGTGCAATGCAGAACCAGGTCTTCAAGTAACAAAATGAGAGTGAAAGCCCAGGAACACAAGGTTGGAGGTCACTTGATGACCATTATCACATGTCACTACCTGTCACGCAGGAGTTATCATGCTCTACATACTATTTGCCTTATGTGCTTTTGGATTTTAGGCAGATGTATTATTGGATGTATTTAATTTTATTTCCCTTTTTTCACTGTTTCCAGAAGATAACAATGGTGTTTTATAAGGGAGCAATCATGTAGATTTTAATAAAAATAATGCAGCAGCTGACAGCATTATACAGAACAATTTCTTTCAAGAATGTCACTTACCTGCCTTTCTTTGATTCTAGCAGTTGGAGTGGTGTGTGTTTATGACTGTCTTTTTTGCCAGTGGTTTAAGCAAGCAGCCTTAATTGCTTCTGGGCCCTTGGAAGTCATGGACTTAGAGTGAAGGAATAGTCAGTGTGCCAGAACTCCTAGTGCATCAGTACTGTGCTAAAAAGATGTCTTTGTAAGCTCTTCTAAGATGTCGAGGTTTTTTGGAAGGTGGTTATGATGATACTTGCCCCAGTTGTCTGTGTGCATGCCTGTGTATCATCCAGCTGTTGGATCAAATACTAAAGCCATCTCCAGTTGATATTTGGCTGTAAGCAACTTAACACTGCCTTTGCTTGAGTCCAGCTGAGCAATGTTTCTTTTGTTACCTACTTGAGCTTGTAGTGCCAGCTGTTTGAATTACTTACAGTGCAGAGTATTGCCCTCCTATCTTATCTCAATGTCCTGCTCTGCTGCTGAGATTGAAAGGAGCTGTAACTCAAGGCTAGTGAATGCTTTGTTCCCCAGAGGTGGTGTTAACAAATAGTTGCAAATGGAAAGAAAACGTTTCCAGCATTCTTGTACATCGAACTGAATGTCTCTCGCTTGTGTCTGCAGCTTTTAGTGGTTTGTGGCATGTTATAGGGCAGGATTTTGAAATAGATACTTAGCCCTAAGAAATTAAAGCTTCCTTCTTCTATTGTTTATGCATGAAAAACTGTTGTTATCAATTTACATGTTTCTTCAAACCTCAGAAGAAAGTGGGTTCAGTTTCTTTTAAATAGTAAGTCCTTGTTCATCAGTGTCGTCATCAGAAGCCTTTGTCTTTGGAGTTCAGTTTGTTCTTTCTCGTTTTTCCATTTTAAAGCCGTAAGGTGGTATAAATAAGAATGAAATATGCAGGAAAGTGCTAGAATAAATTGAAAAATAAAAATGGTTGTGAATCACAAAAGATGTTTGTCAGGAGGAGTGATCAGAGGGTATGTTTTGTGTGCTCATGAAGTGTTCAATTTTGAGATGAATGTGCAGACAGTATTACACGGAGCCTTAAAAAGAGCTACTGTAGCCAAAGACTGCCTGGCTTGAGTTCTTGTTCCTTGAGTTTGGTCACTAAAAACTGCTTATGAATGCTTCTGAGTGTAAGAAGCAGAAGACATGAGCCTCTGCTTGAGTGTTTCCTCCCAGCTTCTGCCAGTCCCAGTTCTCCCAAGTTCAGAGCCGTGTATGTGTTGGTGTTGTATA
Source organism: Eubucco bourcierii (assembly GCA_013396675.1). NCBI lineage: Eukaryota > Metazoa > Chordata > Aves > Piciformes > Ramphastidae > Eubucco > Eubucco bourcierii. Next base: position 2,484,722 of record VWZE01023696.1, read on the forward strand.
GTCAGTGATGGACGTGTTCTCCTTCCATCTGTGTAATCTGTTTCGAACCTGCTTATGCTTCTTGCCTGTCCCTCTCAAATCTTGTTACAAATTGGTTTTGCCTTGTATCAATATCCATCCTTCTGTTTGTTTAAATTTACTGCTTTTATAAGCTTCGAGAAATAGTGAGTAATTCACTGCTCGCTTTCTCCACATTACTTATGACTCTATGCTCCCATACTTGTGCGTCCCAAACTAACAACCAGGAGCATGGAATTCCCTAGTGCTAAGTTTCAAATGTTACTTTGAGGGCATGAAGACAGACAACTTTATAAGACTTGAACTGTATTTTCCCATCTCCAGTTCCTGGTTGGCCTATTTTTGGAGGTTGGGCCTAGATTAGCACAGAACTTAACAGCACCGTGAGGCTGGCTGCATACATGAGAAAGGTCATCTTTTCTGGATATAATTAAGTTAGAGGAAGTGCACAAACACAGGGCACTAGGCTTTACCTGAAGTGCCTTTGACTTTGGAAGGATTACAGAGCCTTTCAGAAGTTTGCAGGCAGCAGATGTGGGTCCATTCTTTCATTCCTGTGTTACTCTCAGCAGAAGATACAATGCTTCAACCATGTGCTTAGGTTCTTTGCAGCCCTGGCCAGAGTTATGTCAGCTTTGATTCTAGCGTGGAGGATTTATTTAAACTTTGAGGGAAGCGTCTTTCAGATTTTAACTCGAAGCAGTCTGTAGACTCAGAGTTGCATGTCGTTGCTTGTTTTCAATCTCCCTTTTTTTTCCTGACAGCATGTTCTGCAGTCCTTGTGAAGGGCCTTGCCCCAAAATTTGTGAGGATGAGAAAACGAAGACCATTGACTCTGTCACATCAGCACAAATGCTGCAGGGATGCACAATCCTCAAGGGAAATCTGCTGATTAACATCCGCCGTGGGAGTAAGTGATTGCCCTCTCTTTGTGAACCCTCAGATAAGGCTGGTTTTAGTATTTTTCCTTTTGTCTATCAGCATAATGATAAGAAGTCTAAAAACTTCGTGAACTGCTTTCCAGTCCATAGCAGTGCTCCTGTTTGATTTGGCCCACTGTAGTACCATTCTGCACTGTGCAGATGGAGTAGGTGTTTGGCTACCACGTTGTGAGGCAGTGAAAGCTGGTATTTTTGTTAGTTTTTTTTGGCAGGCCAGGGAACCAGGGTTAGCAGGGAGATGAGCAGTAGTCCCGAGGGAATAGTAAAGGCACAAGAAGGTGGAAAAGTTGCAAATCCTTTCATCTGGGTAGGTAAATAACTTGTCTGCAAGTAAAGCACTGTAAGAATGTCTATCCTCACTTTTTTAAGGCAAGGTGTAGTGTTTTGCTGAAGCATGGGATCCAAAGTGTTGAGTGCTTATAAAACCAGGCACTGTGCCTGTGGATGGTCAGCAATAGTAAACTGGCCACCTTTGTCACATTTCTTGAACAGACTCTGGATTAAATTTGTCAGAGCAGTGATTCATCAACTCGGGAACTGTTGACAGTTGATGAGCTCTTAAAAGCAGAGTAAAAATCACCGTTAGGTTTTTATTGGAAAAGCATCTCCCTTTGGAAGGTCTCTTTTGGTTTCTGGAATAGGGTTGAAAGATTTAGATACATTTGGTTGTCTTCCTTCTCCTGAATGAGAACACTTCAGGGTTTAGGAACAGCAGCATGTGGATTATTTCACTTGTGGTCTCACTGCTGTAGGTGAAGTCTTCCTTTATGGCAGATGGTACTGCTACATGGGGCACATGTTGGTGGGGGGGGTGTTGTTATTTTCTAAGTATTACCTGAGAGTGCTGAGAAGCATCTACTTCCTCTCAGTTTATGTGGCATGGCAACTAGCCACTGGCATTTGGTAACTGGGCTTCCCATACATCTTTTAGAACTTTGCATTGCTTATGACAGCAAGCACATACTGTAGCAGCTTCTCTCATCCTGAGCGCTTGAAAACTACTCACAACTGTAGTGTAAGTTTGTGGGATACTAACACCAGGCAATGAGCCTGGGTCAGGGATTTCTGGAGGTAAGGACTGCAGAGATTGAGCCTTGTGAAGGATGAGCTTTTGCAGACCTAATTAAGAAGAATAGAGCTTGCTCTGTGGTTGTTTAAGTAATTTAGTATGGGGGACATGCTGCATGGCATGAGGACATCTGTATGGTTTTATCTTAGTTAATTCATCAAAGAGTTCTCAGTTTTGTAGCCAAAGCTTTTTAGGTCAGTGAAAACATTTCTTTGTGCCCCAGAGAAGACCAATAGCATAACTCCACTTCTTTGTACCTCCACCTCTACATCTTCAGTCTCATTCTGTTTTCCAATGGAACTTCCTGCATGAGCTTTGCTCTCTTGCTGAAGAGTAGTTCCAATCTCGTGGATATGTACATTTACACAAGGGTCTTTTCATCCCTGCCAGAATGCTGGCTTTGGAGTGCAGTGCCCATGGAAAAAGCAGGTATACCAGTATGGAAAAGCAAGACTGGTTTTCCACTGTTGCTCTGTGGCTTTATTTTGCCCTTTAACCATCCATCCATACTGGCGGCTGTTACTGGGGGAGCAATACCAGCATCTCTCATTTTCAGACCTTCCAAGAATTTATTTCTGCATTAAGCAGAACAGCAGGTAAAACTCTGAATTCTGCAATAATAAAATCACATATTTCTTCCTGCAGATAACATTGCCTCAGAACTGGAGAATTTTATGGGTCTGATTGAGACAGTCACAGGCTATGTGAAGATCCGTCACTCCCATGCATTGGTCTCCCTATCTTTCTTGAAGAACCTGAGATATATTCTGGGAGAGGAACAGGTGGATGGGTAAGTGTTCAGATACTTGTAGGTGCATTTTCACTTTAATAGATAGCTACAGAGAATGAGTCTCCTAACAACCATTCACATACCATTTCCAGAATCTTCTCTTCTGCTAAATGGCATTGATTTTGTCCTAATGAATACCCTCACACAGGCATTGCTTGGTTGGATTACTGTCCAAATCAACATATCAGGTGGAGGATATTAGAAGTATTTTAATGATAACTTTGCTGTTGTTTTTCACTTCAAAGAATCTCCCTAGAAAAACCTATGTTGATGAAACATCTTTTATGCTTTTTGCTCTGCGAAAATAGCATCTTGAGAAGCAGTTGGATTTTCTCACAATTCTTACTGTTGGCTCTTAGCAGAGTTTTATGGACAATGTTAACTCAAAGGGAAGCTGAACTTTACTAGTCAAGAAATGTAACTGAAAGTCATCCAACCAGTATGTAATAGATTGCAAGTTGCAATTCTTTGCAACTCCTCAAAATGCTAACATTAAATGAATTACATATTGAACTGGTGGTACTTCTGACTGATCAGGTGAAGTAAAGCTGATCCCTTGAAACGTTTGTTATAGATTCTGTTGCTTCTGTAATTATACAATGGGTATTATACATTTTGCTGTATGTGACTTCTGTTTTCTTGTGATGGTAAAAGATAGTCAAAAGTTTTTATCTCTGCAGAACGTGGAGTGCTGAGATGATAGAATCACAGAATGGTTTGGATTGGAAGGGACTTCCAAAGGTCATCTAGTGCAACCCTCAATGTGATGGTCCTTTAGCAAACTACTTTGCTCTTTCTCATCCTGAATCAAGTAGCCATCCCAATTATAAGCTAGCGTACTCTGGGAGAAGTAAGACTCACCCAGTAGTAATAGAACTATTAGATGAAGAATTTTGGGGAGTCATGTAAGAAAACGTGGTAAGAGGGTCATGGGAGAGGTTGCTCATGTCAGATTTATCTGCCCCGACAGGATAAAGTTACAGCATGAGGGATCCTTCACAATCTCCCTCTTTCTCTCAGGCTAGTCTTGGTCAGCCTTAAATTCTTAAAATTCCACCATCTGACATAGTGAGTTAAAGGGCAGCTCTTCATGCAGCACTTGAAGAGCTTGCTGTCTTTTTCAGCAAGAACACTGGCTCTGCAGAAAACCTTGTTTCTAATTGCAAATCCTAGAGGCTTGTCGCTTTGCTGAGCGCAAGGCTCTTTCAGCCCACTTACGATGTGGTGTGCTCTCACAGATACTCCAGCTATTGATTTGTCTTTTCTTCTCTCCCTTGCTCTCTTGAAATTTGAGTTTAGCTTTGTATATCAAGTAGTAATTATGTTTATATAATTGTATGTCAGCAAGAAGAGCTGATAGGAAGTGATATAGCAGGTTTTCAAATTTGATTCTCAAATAGAGAAGTAAATAGGTGCAGCTTTGAAGAAGAAAACAGGACTGAGTAGAGGAGGTAAACTAGATCTATGTTAAAGACCTACTCGTGCTAAAATTCACCCATGCTAGGAAGTTCTGCAGTTACATACGTTGGGTCGGGGCAGTCTCTTCCTTTGGAAAAAACCTAGCATAGTTTAGGCATTACCACAGTCTAATTAGCATTTCCAAAACTCTGTAGATGGAAGTAGGCACCTGACAAGGAAGAAGCGAGCTTGAACAATAACCTCAGCAGAGTTGCGAGCAAGGGGGAGGAAGGTCTTAACCCAGGAAGTACTGGGACAGTATTGTTCCAGGGCTACTGGAACAATAGCTCTTTATACTACCTTTTGCCTTGTGGAGCAAGAGGGAGGTTGAGATCCATTGTAATATTTGTTCATTACACAACTGACCCCACTACTACCATCCCTTCGTTTATTGGACTGGACTAACAAAACAGTACGTAAGCATTTCTTCCTTTTCGGTCACTGGTGCTTGCCTTGGTTGTCACAGAAAATGGGAAGTTTAGAGGGAATTTACTTTGCAGAGTATTGATTGTCTCTTTACAATGCCAAGTCTGTAGCGAACGTGCTTCAATGGCAAGAAAAAAATTCTCTTTGCAGGAAAAGGTTTTCAATGTATGCAGTTAATAACTAAGTGGCTGTGGGTGCTCTGCAATTGGGGACACATCATGTTGTGGGAATTCTCTCCTGTGGGTGTACATGGGTTGTGTAGGTTGCCTTGAGGCTTTTTCTGGCAAGCCTGAGACCAGATATGCCTCCTACTCCTGTTCCAAGGTTTAGCCTGTCCTTCAGGCCATTATTTCCATTCTTTCCCTTAGTTACTGTCCAGGATTTGATTGACAGTGCTTTGTTTTCCTACAGTGATTCTTTTATTTTTTCCATGCTATCTTCCTTGACTTCCTGATTTTTTCCACAGAGCCAAAGTCTGATATAATCTTTGTTTACAACTTTATTTATAACCTAAGCTGAAGTGCGCTCTGGTTGCCCCCTTGCTCCGCCTTGCAATCCATGCAGCACTACCCCTCTCCTGTGTCTGAGGCTGTATGTAGCCCTCCAAATGTGGTTTCCTTGGTGCTTTGAACAGTACTAGAGTAACTTCTGCTAATTTATACTTTCAGTGTATCTAGGAACCCCAGGACCTGTTTGCCTTGCCTCAGGTGGCTGCTCAAACCTGTGCAAATGGCTGTAATGTATGACTCACAGTAGCTCCAGTTAGGCCCAGTTGCTGTGCAGTGGTGTAGAGCACCAGTATGTGCTTGGTTTGCCTCCTTTGTTGACATTCTCAAATGCTTAGCCACATGGCTTTAGTACAAGAATTACCTCTAGTGTCTAGAGCGTAATTGTCACAGTTGTGAACAGGAGACAGACTATGCTGTTATTAAATTTTTAAGGTGTGTTCACACCTCTGTTGTGTTCAATCTGAGTCCAGCTTTTTGGATCTTTCCTGAAAAGCTTAGTTGCCATCACTTAATCACACAGCTAATCATGATGAAGTGCCGTCTTTTCAGAGTGCACAAGGAACTACAGGGATTTTAGTCATCTGTAACAGTAATAGGAGTCTCAAATCAACAGAGATTTTGGTGGTGTCTGTCAAATCCCTTCTGTAAGTTGAAGCGTGGATCCTGTTCTCTGAAGTTGGTGCAGCTGTTTACTGTCAGGTTCTGGTATAGAGGCGCAACTGTACTTGGCACTGTGTAGAAAATCTTTGTTGGGCCAAGAGGTAAAATAAGACACAGAGGCAAGGAAACCTCACCGTGTGAACTTAGAGTTGTTTTGTAATGGTAAGCAAGACAGCTGCGCTCACGATTCTGGTTTATTGTCAGAATAAAAGCACTCTGCTTTTCCTCCCATAGGGTGTGTGAGGTTATTGCTTCCCGTTTGCCACAAAATGGAAAAGCCAGCGTAGAGACTCACTGTTCAGAGGATGTGAATTTAGATTCCTCATAGCAGCTTCTATACAATTATTAAAACACATGTTGGAGTGGGCTTTACATGGTGATGTCAACCTTTGAGTCCTGTGTAACAGCCATTTCCCTGCTCTTTGACCAAAGTGAGCTTTCAGAAAAAACTTGATCCAAGGGAGAGAAGAAAGTCCTTTACACTGCTGAACATCAGTTTAGAGTAATAAGAGGAAACAGCCTCTCAAGTTTTCTTATATGGAAGTATTCTTAGTTGGAATTGGCTATGAATTAAAACTAATATTTTTCCTTCTAGGAATTACTCCTTCTACGTGCTTGACAACCACAATCTTCAGCAGCTTTGGGACTGGAATCATCATAACTTGACAATCAAGGAGGGGAAAATGTACTTTGCATTTAATCCTAAACTGTGTGTTTCTGAGATTTACCGTATGGAGGAAGTTTCAGGAACGAAGGGGCGACAGAGCAAAGGAGATATAAATCCAAGGAACAATGGGGAGAGAGCCTCTTGTAAGTAAAAAAAAAAATAAAAAAATCTTGAGGCAAACAGCATAAGAGGGTGTCACAGAAAATCCCCCAACACACTGCCATGTTGGTGAGCGTTACAGTATTGGAGTTTAGAAATTACAGTAGGCTCTCAGCAGTTATTGTTGTTCAGTTTCTAAGAGGTAGATGTGAAAGTATCTTCACTTGTGTGGAAAATTCTGTGGTTGCATAGCCACTATCTCATCTGCAAAAAACATTTGATGAAGATGTCTACTTTCCAAATAGGTTTGGTGGTGGGTTTTTTTGTGTTTTTTTTTTTTTAATAAAATAGCAGTGTATAATAATAGAAGCAAACATGGGACAAGAGAGGGAGAATCTACTATTTTAGTGTATCCAACAAGGAGCAGTTTCTCCATTTCCTTCACAAATGTGCATACATCATTACAGGTATTTTCCTCTCTCAGATATCTACTCTTCCTTGATGCTAAGAAGGCTACTGAGTAACGATTCCATGGAGACCACAATAAACTGCTTCTGATCTGTTCAAGCTTCTTTTCAGCTCCTGCCAAATACTGTACCTTGTTGCTAGCAATGCTTGTAAAATTGGTTTTCTGTGCTTTATTTCCCAATTACTTGCTTTCAAATTGACATCACCTTGCAGTATTCTGCAGTATTCCTAAACTTCAATGTCTCTTCATTTAGTTTTGGATTCTGCAGTGGTCATAGTTATTGGAAAGTCCTCTTATGGCTTCAGTGGTCTGCACATCAGAACTCCAGGTGTAACCAACACATTAAAACTAATATCTCATCTAGGAATTAAGACAACGGAATGCTTACTAATTTGACCTTGTCTTAGAACTGAAAAGGCATTTGCCTTTGGTCTGTTTGTGGTGTTCTTGGAGCTGAGTAAATTAAAATGGATCTTGTGTATAAGTCAAGTCCCCTTAGTCTGGGTGGTGTTTACAAAACTGGGACTCTGCTGAATGTCTCTTTAGGCATGATGCATAAATGCAGATGGCATAGATCCTTGTTGTAGGCACACTCCATTCTTTGCACATTCAATAGAGCACAAGCTTGCAGTCCTGGAGGAGTTACAGACACACAACCAGTCCTTACTACCACTGAGGCCAGTGCCAGCCACTGCTTGTGTTTTTAAAACACCATTACAGAAAGCTTTCTGACTGAGATGAGGAAAAGAATCAACAAAAACTAAACTGCCTTTGGAACGATAGCACCAATAGTGCCAGTGTATATGAGGGTGAAAACCCCTTTCTTTTCAGAGCCTTCTGTGCAATGTTAGAAACTAACTCACAGTTTAGACTTAGAACACAGTTTTTAAATACTGTTTTATTTTGGGTTGGAAAGCTCAGTGATTTGGTAGTGGGAAACCATTCATTTCAAAGCTACCGGCTCCCATGCAACTCTGTTCAGAAGAGTAGCTGGAAACTGCTGCCATCAAATGGCTGTGCTGTATATGAGCTGAGTTTTGGAGTTCTTGGTCCAGCCTCTCCTGAATAGAAATGTAAACTCTTTTGTACTTTCCATCTTGTCTATTCCCAGAAACACAAAAGTTGTCAGAAGATGTCCTGGCAAGTGAGAGTGCAGAGGCCAGTTATTGCTCTGCACATGTTGGAGTTGAACGGTGAATTTAGTGCTTCTGCATCAGTCCTGTGAATAAACAGAATTTCCACTCCTTGCTCAGGGAGAGTCTGAAGTAGTTTTCAAGAGCTTTCTGATGATGCATTGAAAGAAAATCTGCTTCGAAAAAAAATAATAAGTAGCTCCTGCATATTCTAAAATGATTGCCAAGGTCGCTGCTTACTCTTAAGCACTCAAGTAGGATGAAATACAAAACTCTACAGAGAAAAAGACTGTTGGCATGCTGCTGCGGTATCACAAGCCCTGTGGGAGAGACTAATTAGCTAAAACTGATACCCAAGGAACAGCAGAACTAATGGGTGATGTGATGCTAACTGTCATGTCCTGTCCTTTTGTATTGCAGGTGAAAGCCACATTCTGCATTTCGTTTCCAACACTACGCTCAAGAATCGGATTAAACTAACATGGGAACGGTATCGCCCTCCAGATTATAGAGATCTCATTAGCTTCACTGTTTACTACAAAGAAGCGTAAGTAGATGTCGTCGGAGACTAATTGGGGCAGTCCAAGAGGTAGACAGTTGTGTTCTGACTGGTGGATATCTCATCCAGTTTGCTTACTTCACCCTCAAGTCTCATGTCTGTTCATGTTATTTTCTTGGTGAAGCACAAGGCCCTGTTAAAAAGAGAATTATTTTGACTGGTGCCTACCAATAGATTCCAAATCCTTCAGGAAGTTTCAGATGTGAAATAAAAATGAGATGGGTGGCTTGGCTTCTCAGGGCTCTAATTTGGAGCTATTTGTAAGTTATGGTTGTGTTTGCAGAGGTCTTTTGCTTCTCTTGTCATAGTAAGGAATGCAAAGTGTCACAGATCAGGAGTTTGTCCTGTGGCCTTCATGATTGGGCTGCTCAGGGTTTGGGGTTATTTGGTTTGAAATGTCTCTGGTAGTTTTCTGGTTTAGTACCTCTTGATAATGAAGGAGTGGGGCAGTTACTGGACACATCTTGATTTCTTGAGAGGTGTCTGTGCCTTTGCACATCCTTGTAGTGTCTCAGATTAAAAAACGTAAAAGATAGAAGCAAGTGGACTGATAACTCTGCAAGCAGTCTGGGGATGTTCAGAGTCCTGGTAATGACATCCAGAATAAGACTCTGAGACAAGTGTTCATATCCAACATTGCTTGGAAGAGAGGATCATTGTGACAGTGTACTGTGCTGCAAGAAACTTAGTGCTGATGAGCCTGCAGTAATTAATAGCAAGAATAATATTTCATATGCTCATGTGCCAACATTGCAACAGAATTATTTGACTATTCAGAAGCTTGTTGGACTGGTCATGATCAGCAGTGGAAGTTGGTTTCTTTATAGTAAAGTGTGCAGCCACTATCAATAACTGGTTTGAGTTGCTTCTGTTTCATGTATCTATCTATCTATCTAAATTTTAAATAAGTATGAGGCATTGCACTGCCTATTTTGGGATAAAAAAAGAGAAATGTGTTTTCCTGGAGAAGTTTGCCTTGTTGCCACTGACTGAAGGTAAGACCTGCAGCTAAAGCTGAACTTTCATAGAACTTGAAAATAAGTATAAATCGAGCTCTACTGTGGGGAAAAAGAAAGTTCTATTTGTTTCATTGAGCAAGGTTGAAGTGAGACACTCTCTTAGACAAATTACAGTTTTTAGATGAAAATAAACAACTGGTACTCTATTTTTCTTTCACTATTTCAGACCATTCAAAAATGTGACAGAGTATGATGGGCAAGATGCATGTGGCTCCAATAGCTGGAACATGGTCGACGTTGACCTGCCACCAAACAAAGAGAACAATCCTGGAATTCTCCTGCAGGGATTGAAACCTTGGACTCAATATGCCATTTATGTCAAGGCTGTTACTCTCACAATGATGGAAAACCATCATATTCATGGAGCAAAAAGTGAAATTGTGTATATACGAACCAATGCTGCAGGTGAGATGCTGGACTCTAGGGCAAGAGGTTGATAATGCATTAGGTTAGATTATTATGCAAGTTGTGCTGTAAATACAGAAATCACAGTGATGTGCAGATGATGTGCATAAAGTAGGAAGCTTCAGTGATGCTGAAAGCAACATTAAGATTTAAAGGAAAACTCTTTGGCTGGTTAGAATTGTTTCAAATGGGAAATACGGGATTTTTATTTATTTTTTTTTTTAATTTCAGACTTTATTCCGTGGGTGGAGGTAAATTTAAGTGCAGTTCCCAGTTAGGACTGTATGTGGTTGCAGTTGAACCCTTAATAGCCATTGTTAGTGAGGCTTAAGTGGGAAATCTTGTCTTTGAAATAGGATGTTTTCCCTTGCAGTGTAGAAGTGGATTTGGATCAGCTTCAAAAGCTTACACCAAAATATGCTCTCTAGATTTTAAAATCTTTCTTCTCTTTCTCCTTTTTTTCCTCCTCCAGTGCCATCCATTCCCTTGGATGTTATTTCAGCATCCAACTCCTCATCCCAACTGATTGTGAAATGGAATCCTCCCTCTCTTCCCAATGGCAACCTCTCATACTACATTGTGCGATGGCAGCAGCAACCTCAGGACAGTTACCTTTACAGGCACAATTACTGCTCCAAAGGTAGGAAAACAGGCTGAGACTGTCTTGAACAGAACTCTGACTCTTACCTGCCAGTGTGCTTCATTGATAAGAGTTAAAGCCTGTGCCCTGCTTCACAACTCTTTTTTTTATGAGTAACAACAAGCAGGAGGGAACAGCTAAACGTGGACTGTTGTTGCATTTAGAATGTGGAGAGAAAAGAAACAAACTGTCTCTGTTCTTTTCTTTTAAGATAAAGTCCCAATTCGAAGATACGCTGATGGGACCATTGATACAGAAGAAGCTACTGAACCCACCAAACCAGAGGGCTGTGGAGGAGAAAAAGGACCTTGTTGTGCTTGTCCCAAGACAGAGGCAGAAAAGCAAGCTGAGAAGGAGGAAGCAGAATACCGGAAAGTCTTTGAGAACTTCCTTCACAACTCCATCTTTGTTCCCAGGTAATGGATTTTGGATACTTTCTCTTTGTGAGTGAGTGTAATAATTTCATTCTTGAATGTTTTCTAGTTCTGGACATGAAAGCATGTGTAGGTAATACCTGGAATGCAGACATTTTGCTTTTTCTTCTCTGAGAGACAATCTGCTACCTTACTTTGCAGTTTCTCCAATTTTTATCTTTCCATTTTAGCTAATAGTAAGGGTTCTTACTTATATTGTTCAAGGACTTTAGCGATGGCTTCTTTTCAGAGTCAAGAGTCACTTGAGAAGCTCTCTGTCTATAAGGGTTTCAGCGATGAGCAACATGTGGCAGACAAAGGGTTTCTCATGTGATCTTTCCCTAAATAGCCATTAAGTACTTGTGTTCCTAATCTGAAGATGTATTTACCTTTGAAATTGAGGGCTTAGTCACCTCACAGACTTGAAACTGGTCTGCCTTTCTCCTTGCATTAATTGCAAAGGGCGTATTGGTTTCCTGGGTCTGTGCTGCAGAGAAGTATTAAATATGCCTACTCTTCCATGATAAACACTGCCGCTTGCACATTAAGTGGAATAGTAACGATTTTATGCTGCAACATAGAGTAGATACTACTGAATTAATTGGTGATTTTGATCCTTGAGTTTCCAATTTATCCTTCATGTAAGCTGCTCTTCCTTTAGATAATTGGATCCAAGGCCCAGCACACAGTGTATAGCTGTTGTGCCATGGTGTATAAGCAATCAGATTTCAATCGTGCATGTTATCTGATCTTCTCTATTGGCAGGTGAAGTTTATGGTGAAGTCCTGTGTTTGAGAACTCTAAAGTGTGTCATTGCTGCTCATTAACACTGCTTTATATCACTGTCATTGAGTTGTTTGGGGCTGTGGCTGTAATATTTGCAGAGCTTAGCTTTACCAAAAAATGAAGAACTAAATACTGCCTCTCTTTGAAAGCGCCAAGTATAGTATGTGAGACCTTAAGCATTTGTGGTTGAACTTGTGCAGTGTTTCCCTGTGGATCACAGAATCAAGAGTGTTAGGGACTGGAAGGGGCCTTGAAAGGTCAGGTAGTCCAACTCTGCTGCCAGAGCAGGATCACATCACCTATGCCAGGTCACGAAGGAACCATTCTAGGCAGGTCTTGAATATCTCCAGAGAGGGAGACTCCACAACCTCCTTGGGCAACTTAATGATAAGAACTAACAGTGAAAACAAGGTACAGAGAAGACAGAACCACCGTGGCTGGCCAGGGTGACATTCCCGAGCAGTGTGAAATCTCAGTGTCATCTGATTCAGGACTGTATGAGATAGCAAAGCAAGGAATTTTGAGAGGCATGGATCTGGTTTAAACCACCTGCAGGTCTGTTGCAAAAGACTTTATTTCACCAAAACTGTGACATTTAGAATGCGTTACCTTCTCCCAAATTATCTTTCACTCCTCTCCACCCAAAGGAAACTTGAACTCAGACGGTAACAAACTGAACAGTTCACAAAGGATTTCCTGAAAGCTTGCATGTTTCCCTTTTTTCTCAACTTACTGTCCTAAGGGTGTGTTTTGTAACAGCAAGGGCAGATAAGGTACAAAGCTCAGAAACAGCTGCATAGCTAAGCAATTTGAAATAGAGACTGTATGTCAGGGAAATTAAAGATTATGAGCTAGTGAGATATCTCCATGGGACAAATCTAAGCACCTCGTTACTTGTCGATGTCTTGTCTTCTCTTTCTCTTTCCCAAGGGAGAAGTTAATTAACATGTTAATTCAAGCCTCAATAGTAGTATTTGTTTCTAGTGTTCTACCTGTGTCTGGGATACTGTGAAAGAGATGCAGCATGTAGTACAGCCTGAGAATTTGGGTAGTGTTAAGGTTATTTTAAAATCCTCTTGATGTAATCATGTGTGAAACTTCTGAATGACCCCCTGTGTATTACTGCAGTGGCAAGGTGGATTTCAAACCTTAGGACACTGGTTACTCCTGAAGAGACGCTCACAACCACGGGAGGATGATTTATTCTTCAGGTTTTGGTTGTCTAATTAGCAGGATGAGATGGGCTCTGTGTGTAGTAAGAAGTATCTAAGAAGTAATATTATAATTACCATGAAGTAGGAGAAGAGTTAGCTTTTATGTTAAGTGACCCACACTTTTAGTTTCTTTCACATTTCAGTTTGATTTAATTATTATAGTAGTATTTTTCATTTATTTATTGTATTTCTTTTCTTTTCTGTCACAGAATACATGTATTGTCTCGTTTTTCTCTCTGGAACTTTCCTTACTTCCTTGGATGCTTCTTTTTTGCCTTTTTCTGTGCCTTTCATGAAAGCAGGAAGCTGCTTGACTGAAAGGCAATGGTATCAACTCTCTTGATGTTTTAATCGTGTTTGCCTTGTGGTTATCCTGGAGGTCCTTTTTCTCTTCCTGGTAGACCTATAGTTTTCACTACCAAATTTTGTATTGCTTTATCTTCTTCCCTGAAGGGAAGGGCTGAGACTGTAGTCACTCCACCAGATACCAGCAGAGTTGAAACTTGGAACATCCTATAAGAGCAGTGATAAATGAAATGTCGCCTTCTGGGTTGTTGCATGGACATGTGCTGTTGTGGCTGATTTGAAAAGAAACTGCTTATTTTCACTACTTTTATCATGAAATCTGTTCATCAGTTCATGCTAGGCATCCTGTGTACTGTTAGCAGCCCAGAAGTGTGTTTCCATAGAGTTAAAGCAGTAAATACAAGATAAATAGGTTTAGTAACTTCCTAACTACCAGTACAGAGGAGGCACATGTGCTTACCACTCTGTGAAATTTCCCCATGTCCCATGGACAAATTAAGACATTTGCCTGTATGTTGCACAAAACAATTTCTTGGTGACTTGGGAATTTTTATCCCTGTCTTCGTTTGTTTCTGTGCTGTGGTTTGCATTGCATCGGTGACTGTCAAGACGTAGTAAAAGAATTTTGGAAAATCTTGTAGTGAACTCCTAAACAAACAAAAAAAAATCATCCAAATGCTGCCAGAAGATTTCAAAACCAAGTCAGCCTGGTTTTGTGTCTGCAGCATACTGGTTTGTGGTTGAATGTACTAAGGCAGTATATTTGACAGCAAATTGCATTCTCCTGTTGAGTAATATTTCTTCCTGCTGTTGTGTGTTTGAAGGAGGCCATATTTGCTTGATCTGTATCTCTCTCTCTGGTAGAAATGTGTTAGATTTCACCTTTCGCCTTGGTAACTCTTGGAGTGTCCAGGTGTTAAATGGGCACTGGCAAAGTAGTTTCAGGTAGGATAGAATTTGAACCAAAGCTGACTTTGTAGTGTGACTGTCCTTACATTCTTCTCTAACTCCCTCTGGTGCATTGCTTTCCAGACACAAGTGGTCCTGCAGGCTTCAGAGACTAGGACAGCAGTAGGTGGGAAAGCCCAACTTGTACTGAGTCATTAGTGTTCTTGTGCAAAGCAGCTTCAGAGCTGATACAAGACCAAGTGACAAGGCTAATAGATGGCAGCCATCCACTTGTTAGGCAATACTTGTTAGGTAACTGAAGAGAAAGTTAGGCCTGCTCAGAGCTAGCTTTGCTTTGCTAATGCGGCAACCTTCCAAGCAGATTTTTCCCTAACCTGTTCAACCCTTAACATCAGATTTTAATTTTGAACATCAACATTACTGACCCTAAATGCAAGTCTGGAATGCTTATTGAGTAACAGTGAAGCCATTTTTCGTTGTTTGGTTTATTGTGTGAGGTCAGGAGTTTGAACATTCATCATGGAGTTCAGTGAGAGCTTCAGAGTTTGGTTTGGTTTCTGACCAAAAGAGAGAGCGATGAGATGTGCTGACCTTCAGCAGGTTCAGATTAAGAGAAAGCTTTGCTCGTGTTTTGCAGTTGTCTTTATTTAGCCTTTTTAATAGCAGAGTTACATGCTTTACTGAGGTTTTTGCACATTTTTGCAGAGCTTGAGGAAACTTGGATTTTCTCTAAAGAGACCTTTTCTGTGCCTGTTTGCTCCACAGACCGGATCGGAAACGCAGGGATGTGTTCCGAATCGCAAATGCCACTTTGGCCACTCGAAACAGGAATGTGACCGGGACAGATCACTTCACCAACGCTTCTGATGCAGAAGAGAATGAGGTGGAATACCCATTCTTTGAGACCAAAGTGGATGGCAAGGAGAGAACTGTCATCTCCCATCTCCAGCCTTTTACGCTTTACCGCATTGATATTCACAGCTGCAACCATGAAGCTGACACGCTTGGTTGTAGCGCTTCCAACTTTGTCTTTGCAAGAACCATGCCTTCAGGTAATGCTCTCACGAATATAAAGCTTGGTTTTATTTCCTGGGGAGACCAGTCTCAGGGAGGACAAAGTCTCCAAAAACACTTAGAAAAACATTGGGGTATAGTAAAAACTCTGTGCAAGAAAATAAATCAGAGCTATATAAAAGTTTGCTACAGTATTTTAATGTCCTTGGCTTGTCCCCTGTGTGTGTGTTTTGAGTCTGCCCTGTGATCTGGAGGAGGGTTGAAGTGTGTGCGCTGACTACAGAGGTCATTATGAGAGAATCTGTTTCCCAGCCGTATAGGTGACACCCACAGACATGGGGGTTGAAAGGTTTCATTCTTCAGTTCCCTGTATGCTGAATGAAGACAGGGAAACATTTCTCTGCTAATGTTTAGCTTTGCTGTATTCACTCTGAACTGTTTGCAGATGTTAAGAGTTTTGCTGGTGGGAATGTTTGCCAAATGTTTCTTCTGTGACAGAATGACTGTGCATTTGTCCAGCCTGGAAACAGGAGAGATGCTGTGTTGCTTTGTGCCTCGTCTAGAGTATTTCAAATAGGAAGGATTCAGTGTTGTCCTCATGCTTGGGACTCTGACAGTATTTCTTCTGAGAAGTACAAAGATGATGTTAGTGTAGGCTTGTATGCATCCAGCATATCAGTCTTCAGCAAATGGTTGGGAATATTTGATGCAGAATGGTAGCAGTTTTGTTTTGTTTCTGGAAGGAAAGACTACTGCAGTACAAATCCAACTGTGTCAGTAAAGGAAGCAAAAAGTATTGCATACTTCAAGGAAATAAGGAAATCTATGAGATCAGGAAAAAGGAAATAAGTGTTCCCAGATTTTTAGCACATGGATCTGAAAAATAAAGGCATATAACAATTCTGTTTTCTTCTAAACCTAACAGCTGTGGGGTTTTTTTGTTGGTTTTTTTTTTTGTTTGTTTTGTTTTGTTTTTTTTTTTAAAAAGTGGTCTCTCTCTTTGAACTGAAATAGTCTTCATATTCCTGTTAAGTTTTGAATGAAGCACACAAATACCAGGAACGAACTAGGGATAAAGCAGTTCCTGAATTGCCTATGGGACTTGGACTCTGCAACAGGTTTCCTAAGAGTGGATGTTTTGAGGAAGGGATGTCAGTTGGGGTGGATCTTGTGTATTCACAGGCATTTGCAGACTGGTTGCTGTTCACAGGATTTTGGTGGGAATAGCTGTCTGCACTGTTATGGTGTAGTGGGAAGTCTGGAAGGAAGAAACAGATGCTGATAAACAGCTTTTTCGGCATATAGAGCGTAGTGACAACACAGAGCCCATACCTGGTGAAGCCGTCTGCATACACTGCTCTTCTGGCAACCAGTAGTTGCTAATCCATCCAGGAGGCCCCTGGCCAATACATTTTGTCTCTAGATCTTTGAATAGCACTTAGTGAAATGGTTTGGTGTCTAAAGAACAGTGCGAACCTTTTTGTTTTCCTCGGTTGTTGCCTAAGTTGCTGTTTCAGTAATTGGTGTTCTTCTCACTTCACCTGTAAATATTTTACAGAGGGAGCAGATAACATTCCAGGAACGGTAACGTGGGAAGCAAAAGAAGAAAATACCGTCCACCTGAAGTGGTCAGAGCCTGCCAACCCAAATGGGCTGATTTTAATGTATGAAATCAAGTATGGCCAGCATGGAGAGGTGAGAATTGGACATTTCTCTGTTCAGAGTTGCTGCTTGTAACTCTTAGTACACAAAATGGGCTCTTCTGCAGTGCTGCAGACCAAACACAGAAGCTGTGATTTCAGACACCCAGCACCAAGCAGCAAGCCATTGCTTTGTTTGGTTTATTTTGACGGGTTTTGAATTCCACATATGTCCTTAAAGTAGTTGAAGAAAAACTGATCAGGTGGGGCTTTTAATTCTAAACATGAGCTTATCCTGCAGCTATAGTTTCCTCAGGAGGGAAGGAATGTGAAGGTATCAACATCAACTGTAAATTGTTTTGTTTTTTCTTTTAGGAGAAGCGGGAATGTGTTTCCAGACAGGAATACAAGAAGCTTGGAGGAGCTAAACTAACTCACCTGAACCCTGGAAACTATTCTGCTAGAGTTCAGGCCACATCGTTAGCTGGAAATGGGTCATGGACTGAGCCAGTCTCTTTCTATGTGCAACCCAAATGTAAGATGAATGTTTGGTGACTGTGCCATACTGGGGGACTGTATGTAGCTGGGTGCGTGAGCCTCTTGGCTGTGCTCCTCTTCGTTGCTGATGCTTCTTTGGAAACTCTTCTCTGTTCCATCTTTTTGGCAAGAGTTGGCAACCAGTTGTATCTGAGGTGTGGTCCTTTCCTGGTGTGCACTGTGTGTATATGTATGTATGTGTGCCTGTGTATGTGTATATATATGAAAGGTGCAGCTAGCTGGGGAGTGTGCAGAACACACTACTGTGGTTTCTGGTCATGTACAGTTATGCTGGGAATGTTGTGCTGGAGTTTGATTGTACGCAACCTGTGGCAGTAAGGAAAACTTGCTTTAAATAGCAAAGTAGTACAAGAAACAAATAATTTGTTTAGACTTTTGTCTCTCGAGGTGATTTTTTCCAGTTGTTCCAAGTGACATTTGTTACAGACAACATCCTGATGAAAGGGTGATGCTGCTCCTGGCAACAGGAGTATATTATTTTTTGGAAGAACACCACTATGGTGTCCACAGAGATCCTCTCAGGAAGTTCTACATTAAGGTGTTGTAGAGTAGATGCATTCCCAGAAAACTGGAGCTCCATCTTTTATTCTTTTTCAGTTTTCTAATTGTTGAACTTTGAAGAACTTGAAGTAAAGAGCAGTGTGTGTGTGTTCCAAATATATGTATGAGCAATTGCAAGGTGAACAAAAGGTGGAAAAAAGGTGAATATGCAAGTGAACAATTACATATTGTTCACTGAGGAATGCAAGTTCTTAAGCATAACTTGTGAAAACAAACCCCAGACAGACACTGTTCTGTACAAAATTAATGCTTTTCACTGTCTGTTTTCTTGTTCCACTCATCTGCAGTCAGGGAGTGTTTCTGAGTACATTTTTCCACATCAGACAAGAAAATGAGCACTTTGATTTCTTCCCTGTATGGAAATACACTGAGTGGGTTTTGAATGTTTCTTTGTTAACGGAGGTTTTACAAAAAGCCTGATACAATTGTTTTCTTGTTGGTTGCAGCAGCACACTATGGAAACTTCCTGCACTTGGTAATTGTGCTCCCTATTGCTTTCCTGCTCATCATTGGGGGATTTCTGGTAATGCTGTATGTCTTTAACAAAAAGAGGTGAGTTGCTCATGATTGTGCTTAAATCTGCAAGAGAGGGAAGTTTATTTTCAAATCTGTGCCCGTGGAGCAAGTCAGAAGTTAAAAAGAGACATGGCATTCAGAAGAGTCAAAAAGCTAAAGCAGATTCTGTCTTGTTGCTCTATAAAAGGAGGGAGGTGGTTTAGAGTTACCAGCAAGCATCTGGCTGCTGCCTGAGATATGAAAAGGCTTTTTATTATAGTATCGTATTCGAGAGGGAAGAGGAAGGTTTGTCAGGATCATATCCACTGGGACAATGATGGCAAATACTGAACCTATGTGATCAGAAGATTTGACTGAAATTTGGCTCAGTATGAATAATCAAAACTCAGTTCTACTTAGGTAAATTTTATTTCTTACAAATTCTAGAGGTTTTTTTTGAAGTCCTTATATCCACTTAAGAATTACATCCTTGGAGAGAGCAGTCAGGAAACTCTTCTGTTGGTCTGTTTCCCTCAGCTTTTTTGTAACTAGTGATTTTAATTTTTTTTAAGTGTCATTGAAATGTGTAATGTGACTTTAATAGAAGTCAGTGCAGGTGTTCAGCCTTGCAACTTCCTAGGTTTTTCATTACACTGAGTATGCCAGTATTTCCAGCTCTGTTTCATTTGTGTGCAGACAGTTCCACCAGTTCTCAAGCACTCCAGAAAGAACTTTTTATCTAGTGAAGCACAGCACCCACTTGGCCTTCCCTGGGGGGCTCCCCTAGGTGAAATGCCTCATAACTCATTCTTCTTTAAACTCGTCTTCTAGCCCACAAGAATGTTTTGTCTTGTATTTGTTTGGAGGCTGATTGATAATTGTATTTCCACAGCCTGCCTCCTGCAAGAGTTCTTACAGTGCTGAACAAATATGCCTTATTTTGAAAGTCACCCCAGTAAAAATGGTGTGTGGAGGGGTGCATGTGTTTTGAAAAGAACAGGAACTGTCACAAAATAGTTGAATTGAATTCCCTGAGAATAACAGTCCTGTCCTTTGCTCTCCCACAGTGGTGCTAGCAGGTGATGTTCAGTTGTGTTCTCAGCCACAGGTCTACTGGGTGTATCACCACACAGGTGCTTTTCTTAAAGGAGGTTCACCCAGCAGCAGTGTTTATGCTGGTTTGGTGCTTGTCTGGTGTAAAGAAGGCTGCAGGTTTCCTGGGAAAGCTGTTTTGGACTGTTTTCCTGTTGGGTATATGAGGTAAATTGAGAACTTTGGTCATCCCCTTTGTCTGAAAAACTCCACATTCAGTAAATCAGCAAATACGAAAAGATATGGAAGAGGTAATCTGAAATTAACTGAGGTTGAAAGATTAAAAAAGGAGAAAAATCTTTCCACAGGAACAGCGACAGACTGGGCAATGGAGTACTGTATGCTTCTGTGAACCCCGAGTACTTCAGTGCTTCCGATGGTGAGTGTAGCATCCCTTCTTGCACTTTCACTTTTTGTGACTGACTTTGAAAGGTATGAACTCTGTGAGAGGTGTTGCAAAACTGCTTTCTCTCTTAGTTTTATTAGCACAGCCGTGGAATCCAGCATTGCTAATTCATAAATGCCACCCAACCATTGAAAGACGAATATTCGAATTCATCATCTTTCATGTTCGCCCTTTTTAAGCTCTGTTCTGACCAACCTGAACAAACCCACTGCTTGTTTCTGTGTAGTTCTCATATGGGAAATGGGAAATAGTACACTTAGAAAAATCAGTACTGTCTCCTCACTTCCCATCCCAGTAAAACTCTGTGATTACTTTTCACAGTTACAAGGAAGAGCAAAGCAGTGCTGCAGGATTCCAAATATGTCACATGCAGAAATTGTGTGTTAAAAGGAGCGCAGATGTTTAATGTCATCCATATTTGTTTCTCTTAGTATCTAGAGTGCAGATGAGCTGGCAAAACAAGTTGTTTAAGCTAGCTGCAAATTATCCTTAATGTATTTGTGACTGACAAACCTATTTGGCCATGGCAATGCATAGAGGTTTGAGACTGTGGCAGTCTTTAGATCACCCTGGTGTATTTGTGCTGAGTGCTCTGCTAACAGAGTGAGATAACTGTAGTTTTCAAGTCAGATGTGGGGGCTTTGGGGCATCTTTAATTTCTTACACTTTTCTGTGGCAGACAACATGGATGATGCTAAAGTGTTTAAAATCATACAGGAGATACAAATTCTTTAAAATAAAATTAGTGTTCCTAGAACAGTTGGTTTTGGTTTTGCTGTTTCTGTTATTTTCTTGTACGTCGCTGTCACAGGAGGTTATGCCACCTAATGATGTAGATGAAAAACTTGCCAATTGTTGTGTTGGCTGTCCCTGAGCAGCAGCAGGAGCTGAATGAACCTGGCAGTCCAGGAATCCTCATCTCCAGAAAACCTATGTGCTTTGAGTACCATGTAGTGAGAACCCTGGGAAATTTAGCTTTCTGGCTAGATGAGTTACGTTTAAAAAAACAGAAACAGCAAAAAATGCCAACCCAAAATCAGTGATATTCCTATTGGAACCCTACTTGTTGGATAATTGGTTTATCCCCCTCATCTTCCTCCCACGTGTTGTTGTAGCAAATGTGCCCATGCTTTGTGTTTTATGCACATATGTATCTCTTAAAGTTAAGGAGGAAACCAGAACATCAGATGAATTTCTGTAAGGCATCAGTTCTTTGTATGGTTTAGTTAGGTGCTACTGCTGTAGATTTCTTGCAGAACAATGTTACCAAAATTCCCCAGAAGGCTACTGAGTTCAGCGAGAGTGGCAGTGGAATATTCTACTGTTATTTTTGTAGCAGCACCATTAGAGTTAAAGGTCTGTCAGTGTTCATGCTATAATCTTCTATTTTTGCATCCTGTGATTTCACCCATCCAGGGCGTGTGACACTAGTGTCCCCTCACTTGGTGACTGATAGGCAGCAGCATCAGTGACTACTCAGATGTCTTCTTGCCTGAGGCAGTCCTCCCTCCTGGCAGTCACCTTCTGAGATCTCTCTTCTGCCTCAGATCAAAAAGTTGCAGCAGCAACTTCTGCCTTTGCTGTTGCGATGGTGTGTGTACAAGTGATCAGAACGTTTCATGCAAAGAGCCTACCAGATCAGAGGGTCTCTTTCCCTCTAGTTGTAAAATCAATCTGCTAATACAGAAGACTGAAAACACTAAACCGATACGGGTGATCAAGTGTGTTTGATGCTGTCTGAAAGACTTAGAAAATCAAGGATCCCAAGAAAAACTCAAGCCTAAAGTATTGATTCAAGGTTCATCCCACCCTGGTTTTGTGCTTTGAGGTTCCTTGTTTCTATCCTATTATGTCAGTACAACAATAAGGCCACTTCAAGTCCATCTACACCTTCTTTAAGCTTTATTTGCGTGCCAAGCCTCTACCTATCTCTGTATGGGAAAGGCTGTGGACTGTTTGCATACTGGTGCAAAGTCTCAGCTCTGTGTCCAGTGTTTTTTACAGTAAGTGAGTTTGGTATCATACAGGAGTGAATGATCATGCTCCTTGCAGAATTGGAACATCATGGCCTGTTCTCCTTGTCCTTAGTGTATGTTCCAGATGAGTGGGAGGTGCCCCGTGAGAAGATCACCATGTGTCGGGAGCTTGGGCAAGGCTCCTTCGGAATGGTGTACGAGGGAATAGCCAAGGGAGTGGTGAAGGATGAGCCAGAGACCAGGGTGGCCATCAAGACAGTCAATGAGTCTGCAAGCATGCGAGAGAGGATTGAGTTCTTAAATGAGGCCTCCGTGATGAAGGAGTTCAATTGTCACCATGTGGTAAGTCATGAAACAGTAACAGGCTGTGATTCATACACCCATGGTGCTTACTGGCTTGAGAGTGTTCAGGGCATGACTTCACTGACTGAGGTGGGAGCTTGGGATTTTTGCTTCGGCTCCACACACCTTTTACGATGTTGTTTGACACAGGAGTCAAGAGGGTGGAACCAAAGTACTTTCAGACCTTTCCCACAAGTTCATAAGTGTTTGGGGGTACATATTGACAGAAATGGTTGCTACAATTCAATTAGCTCTATTTGTAACTGAAACCTTTGTTTCTCCTCTTCCAGGTTAGACTGCTTGGTGTTGTTTCTCAGGGCCAGCCTACACTGGTTATCATGGAGTTGATGACACGTGGGGACCTCAAAAGTTACTTGAGATCATTGAGGCCAGACACAGAGGTGAGTCATGAGTTGCTGAATGTTTTTTTATTTCTTCGGTTAAAATCATCTTGAACAAAGCAGCGTCACGTTGGAAGCAGCAGGCAATTAGCCTTTCCTGCCCTTCTCCTTAAGCTGTAAGAACTGTGCTGTGATCTGAAACACCATTTTTCATGAGGTAGCTATTGCAAATAGCTCAGTGTACAGCACAGAATAGGATACCTTCTTGTGTTACCAAGTCCTGTTTTCCAATTTTGAATTAAATCTCTAATCTGATTTCTCATCGAGATACTAAACAAAAGATTGGCTAACTCAAGCATGCATGTTAGGGTAATTGTTTCATGTTGTATGTCCTGCCTGTTGCCTCTGCTGGAAAGCAGAAGTCTAGTGTCTTAGCTAATATGCTTAATCTGAGGCGTAGACCATCAGTCTAACAGCTATCATTGCCACATACAAGGTCTGAGGGATAAAGATGACACATAGGTCACTTGCCACTGAAGTCATAGTAGACCATGTGGAAAATGAGCTCAGCAGCCCCTTGCCCTTGATCCAGAGATTCCGGTGGGAATAGCTTAACAGAAGAGAACATGAGCACAGTCTGTGCACAAGAGGTTGGTGTAAATGGAGGGCACAGCATGCAGCAAGAACAGACTGGGTACAGAAAGCAACACGCTTTTAAATACAACATTCAGCAAATGCCAGGAGGACTGTGGACTAAGGGCTTGACTGGCATTTGTGGTTAGTAACGTGTCAGGTTCTACCAAGTGGTTTTGGTTGAATACAACAATGTTCCTGATAAAGAGCAATGACAATCTGTAGATGACCAAAATTTTGAGCTCTGTGCTTGGCTTTCCTGTATGCTGGTGCTTTCCAAAGCAGTCTGATATGCCTGTTGCCTAAATTCCTTAACTTCCTCCATGTGCAATATAAAGAGTTGAGCAAAGTCTTCTGAGGATCTGTGTAAAGAGGATACTTAAGTAAGTTGCAAATGGAGGGCTTACCTGGTCACTGGTTTATCAGCGATTTAACCATGCATTTCCCATACCTGTCTCTTCCTCCTGGGCTTCAACTTGCACCTGTCCTTGTCTTTTTTGGTTTTATCTTCCTGGCTCCCATAACGTTTGTTGCACTCAGCTGTTGGGAACCTGGAAGTGGTGGCTATGGCTCCTTATCACAACACAATAGAAATGTAGAAATAGGTCTTTTTTTTTTTTTTTCCCTTTCTCCCTTACCTGTTTAATCTTCTTAATCTTGCTTAGAAGAATCCTGGCCAGGCACCTCCAACTTTGAAGAAGATGATTCAGATGGCAGGAGAGATTGCTGATGGGATGGCATACCTCAATGCCAACAAGTTTGTTCACAGAGACCTTGCTGCAAGAAATTGCATGGTGGCAGAAGACTTCACAGTGAAAATCGGAGGTGCGTTGTCTTGGCTGCCACACAAACAAAAAACACCTTTGAAGGCTTCTTGGTTTCTTGAAAGCTGTTTGAAAGACCTTTTAAAACTTAGCTCTAGGTTAAATTTCTGCAGAGTGAAATATGTTCCTAATGAAGCCTTGCTGTGATTTAAGACCTGTGAGCAGTCAACAGTGAGTTGAAACTCTTGGAATACCTCTACTTGCAGTTGTTCCAATGAGGAAATAGTGCAGTGTGTGGGTTTAAAAAGAGCAGTGCTTTGAGGTGCAGATGCAGCAGACATCTGGGTGGATGGTGTAGTTACCACTGGAGTGTCATTGGCTTTTAGTGTATAAAAATAATTCCACCTCCTGTTTATTGATTCAGTAATAAGAATTTTAGGATCATTTTAAAGCATATATGATTTGGAAGTGGAATGTGAGGCTTGACTTCAGATGGGTGCTTTCCAGTCTGAACTGGAGCTCTGCTTTCCAGACAGCAGAATGGCTTTTCTTCTGCACTGCTGTTAGAACACCACTTCTTTTTTTTCCCTTTTTTTTTTTCCCCCCCTTCACCCTCCCTCCAAAACAGTGTCAGATGAATTTTTTTCAGGCTTTTCTCCAGAGAGAATGATTTTAAGCTTTTGGCTGGTTTTGAGTTGTGCATATTAAAATAACATGTATAGCAACAGCCTTCTGCTGCAGAAAACTAATTCTTTTTCTCTGAGCTTAACTCAGCTATTTTGATAATTTGTGTAAGTAATCCTGTCATTTGGGAGAAAGAAAAAATGATTTCATTTTGAGTCAGTTAATTAGGAAATAAGGTCTTTGGGGGATTTTGTGCATTTTCTGCAGGTTTGGTGGAAGGCAGCCTGAATCCTTCCAGTTTTCTCACTCCTCCTTCCCCCAGCATGTGTTACAGTTCTTTGAACTGAAGATGCTGCTTTGCTTCCCTTTACCAGGGTACATGGTTACCCCAGTAGCATTCCATGAAACAGGCTGCACTGCTGTCATTGATGTACTATTATGAAAATCCCTTCATGGAAAGACAGTTTGAGAGCATCTTGCCTGGAACATGCCAACTCAGACTCAAAGGAAGAGCTTTATGCTACCCTGTCCTGTGCTTATTGTTTATCTGCTGCTTATTTGCATTAAATTTTGAAAGAATTTTCCATTCAGCCAGGATATAGTCACCCTGCTGTGTGGGAGTGATGGAATAGCTGCACAGATGGGCTTCTTAGTAATAATCACTGAGGGTACCAGTGTCCCTGGCAGACAGGGAACAAGGCGGCTCAGTGTTCGGTCACTCTTCCAAGCCTGGTAGCAGTGACATCCATAGACTGGCAGTAACAACTGGGAGAGCTGGAGGAGTTCTGTTCCCTTTTCACTCCACTTCTCCCATTTAAAAAAGGGGCAACTAGAAGTTTGTATCGATAAAATGGGTTGTGCTCCAGATCTGGTGTGTTAGCAGGCAGCATTTAATATTAGTGAGAGATTTGATGCCACTTGATTTATTATCTTCCTGGTTAGTGTCTAAATACATGCCAACTAGTAGACCCATCAGGTTTGTCTGCTTAAAGCTGATTGTAGAGAAAAAAAAGTAAATGCTGGAATAAGCCTGAGTGAGGTGAGCATTACTAGATCCAAGTTTTGTGAACACTTGTTTGCTTACAGCTAAGGACACGCATATAACCTGAAGTGTGTCCTTACTATTGGTCTGTGGTAGTCATAAATGAGTACCCTAATTCTCTGTAGCATTTGGGATAGAATCTTATTCCAGAACTGGAAATTACCTTTGGAAAGCGGGAAGAAAAAGAGAGAAGCATTTCTCTCAATCTGGGATTCTTCAGTTAAAGACAATTCTATTAAGTGCTAAAGGAGCTCTTGACACAAGAGAAGAAAATGAGAGCATTTAGAGAACAGATTGGTGAATTCTGTGACTTTCAGAAGGCTTAACTTGCTGCAAAGCTTGAGCATAAATCCTGGAACTTTTCATATTAATGTATTAAAATCATTCAGACTCATCAGCTGCTGTCAGTGGTGAAAAGGCCTGTTGGTTTGCTGGGGGGAAAGCTAACCAGCTCCAAGGCAGCCATGCGGATGCCTGTAAAGCAGTGTCCTGGGAACAGATTGCAGGTGGTTTGCTGGCTTCAGTGGCTTGTAGTGAGGGGAAATGTTCACCACTCTGTGCAAACTCAAAACATTTCTACCTTCTAGATTTTGGCATGACAAGAGATATCTACGAGACAGATTATTACCGCAAAGGAGGGAAAGGTTTGCTGCCTGTCCGCTGGATGTCCCCAGAATCGCTGAAAGACGGAGTCTTCACAACACACTCTGACGTCTGGTAACAAAGAAGGGGCTCTGAAAAACTGGTTCAGCCTCAATTCTTTCTAGCCTCTTCTTGTGCTTTAGTAGACTTAACTAAGTGCACTGCTTCTCCTGTCCCTTCAAAGGCAACGCTCTTTCCTCTGTGAGGCATTCTGCTTCATATTTCCATAATGAAAAGCAACAACTCTGGAGGTTAAATTCTGCTCAGAGAGGGCAGAATTAAATGGATTTCCAAAACTGGAGGTGGCAGCACATTTCCTGCTGTGGGTTGTAAGATCAATTGTGGAGTGAAAAACGTTACCTTCGCCTGGAAGAGCAAGTTGTCAGTTTTCAAATTGCCCTCCTTCAAGAAAAGCATTAGAAGTTGCCAAGAATACAGAAAGGTTCCTAGTGCTGACCTGCTTTTCTATCAAAACCTTCTGTGTAAATAACTCTAGTTTCCTGCAGACAGTTTGTGTACACTAGCAGGTTTTTCTTGGGAGTTCTCCCTTGTGTATATCCTGCTCCATTTGGAGCTTTGTTTGCTTGTTTTGTATCCCACAAGATGCAGAAATAGGTTTTTCTTTAAAAGCACGTTGTCTAGCTGCTGTATCTGTGAGGTTATTAATAGAGGCATTCAGGACATTTCAAAATCTCCTTCTTAGAGGAAACAATACTCTGGAATAATTCCCCCCTCCCCAGACGTCTGCAGATAGGTAGGGAGGGCTTGGCAGAAGAGGAACATGTTCTGGCAAAACCTCTACTCTGTCTTTTATGGTTTCTCTGCCTTCCTAACAAGATGTTTTTACTGCTGATCTGTTACAGAATTGGCAGCTGATTGCCTCCAAATGTCTAGAAGTCAGTAGGGATGGTATTTTAGTAGTAAATGGCATTTTCTTTAAACAGCTTGAGGATTTCAGAGTCAGTGAACTGTAGTCCACAGCATCAGCTTTGAGTGAAAGGTTCATAAGAGGAATTATGTAGCAAGTGAAAAAGGAAAGCACCAGAATGTCACTTACATGTTTTTTCAGGTATGGCTAGCAACCTACTTATGAATCCAGTTACCCTCAAACCTGGAAACAGATGAAAAGGACCACTTGGATTGAAGGGGAAGCCCTGTATCAACCATTTATCTAATGGAACAGTGCAGGCGTGCTTTTGGCAGTAAAAGAATTTTGTGGGCCTGTGTTGGCTTCGTGAAGCAGGCAGAAATTTGGAATATATCACCAGAAAATCCCCAGATGTAGAAATGAAGGAGCCTGGAGTGAAGAGCTGGCAAAGCTGTCTGTTCTCACAGCACAGCAGTAACTCTAAGGTCCAGCCATCATCCCCAGCCATGCTATCATCAGTGGGCTACAGCGGGTGGGGAGCTAGGCTTTGACGCACCGAGCTGGTTCCATACACACACAGCTTTGAACCTGGAACTGCTGAGTGACGTTGTTTAAACATAACTCAAATTCCAAACAGAAAAGCCACACAGATGTGACGCCAAAGCAAGCGTCAGAAGTAAATTAGAGCTGCAGTCGTTGCAGGAAGGACATGAGTTGTACCTTCAGTGTTAGGATTTGGCACTCAGTGGTCACTCTGTCCAAAGCAGGGTTGAGCAAACAATATTACAGTTTATCAGCGGGACAGGCTGAGCCAAATATCCCAGCCAGGAGTCACAACAAGGGAAGGAGCTGACTGGTTATGAGGTTGGAAAACTTGAGAGGAGGAGGAGTAAACTCTGACAGATTTTTAGTTGAAAGCATAGAGGAAACAACTGCTTAACGGAGAGGAGCTCCACAGCTCCCATCAGTATTTCAGACAGCTCCTCCTTGGGCTGGTTTGTCATCTTAGTTGTTAGGATGTCTTGCTGCCAAACATGGTTCACATAGGTGTGCTGTCTTGAGGTACAGAACAGCTGGTCCAGCATGGCCAGTATGCTTTGTTAGATCACATGTACATTTGCCTTTGCCACATGTATCCACAGCTAGAGGTTCAAGAGTTCCAGTCTGAATCCCAAGTGTAGTGGAGCTTCACTTATCACTGATTGTGAAACAGTGTCTGTTTACTTGGTCCGCTTATGGCCAAAAGGACCATCCCAGTTCACTTCTCAATAGCTTTCAGACCAAACACTCTACAGTGAAGATCTCTTCATTCCAGGAAGAATTACCTGACTCCTTCTGTTGGTTCAGATTTTGAAATTGCTTCAGATAAACCACATAGCCAGGCCGTTTGGGGGCCATTTATTTTCATCAAACAGTAACAAATCTTGAGGTTTGTTTTTCCAGCCTTTTTAGTTGGATATTGTGACATCTGGTTCCGTGTTCTTCGAGATGAGTTTTAGAAGCCAAAATGTCAAAAAGACAAAACTCTGTGAGTGGTCAGAGTCCAAGATTTATAAGCTGTAAGGTGAGATGGCAAACTGCAGAAACAGTCTGGAGGTTTTGAAGGGTGGAGCTTGATTTTAGCAATTCATTCTTTTATTGCCTTTCAGACTGCAGAATGAGGCAATTAGGCAAGACTGGTTTTGTTGTAGTTAGGGATGGAGAACATTTTAAAATTAATGGACTACAGCAGAGGGTGAGTGTGTATTTCTATAAATAAGTCTCCAGCATCTTGCATTCTGCAGAGCTGATAGTTGCCTTGAAGGAGCAGTGTCAGTTTATTTGTTATGATAATATAACTGGTAGGTGTGCAAGACTTGTTCTCATTATTCCTGCAGTGATCAAAGTAGCTTCAAAGGCACCAAAATGTTGAGCTGACCCTTTGTCCCTGCCTTCCCTGAAAGGCAAACAATTCCAAGTCTGTTTGTGGCTTCTGGCTCCAGATGCAAACCGTTTTAGATCCGGGGGATAACTGGAAGATAAAACCACTCTACCATAACCAGCTAATAATACTGGACTCCTGTTTTCACAACAGTGCCCTACTCAAACTGTGCTTTCTTTCTCTAAGCTTGACTCAGCACTTCAGCCACAGAAGACAGGACAGCATCTAGATTTTATTGCCTTGCACAGCAGCTCTAAAAGGAGAGGACTCTTCAGTGCAGGGCAGACAATTTAAGCCACGTCTGCTCAAAACCCTAATTTTAAATGGAGATATTTTTAGAAAGTGTCAATATTTACATCCCAACTACCCAATTACATAACTATGCTTATCTTCCTTCACCAGTAATCAATTCCTATTATTAGACTTCTTTTTTTCACTTCTGCTGTCCTTTGTAGTTGGTTGGAAGGTGCTAGAAGCTCTGTTTCAAGAAAATACTTGCATCCATGTTGTAAAAAGGATAACTGGGTTTCTCCTGAGGGCTTGGATGTGTTGCTGATGAAACAGCAGATTAGTCTTGATACTAGGAGCTGGAGAACATTCACATTTCTTCTATGTGGGTTTTACTGCTTGCTGCTGTGTCAAAAGCCTTTTAACTTTGAATCTTTGACTTAGAATGTTGAGGGAACCAAAGCAGAAGGATAAATGGGAAGTGTATGTGTGGAGAGCAGAAGTTGGTTGGGTTTACTTGCTCTGAGTGGTGAAGCAGAGGAGATGCATAGGTGTGCATTTGCTGTCAAGCTCTTAGCTTGCTGGAGCAGTAGGGGAAAATGCAGTTCTTAAATCAGATTTGTGTGACAAGTATTTCTGGTGAAAAGCAGCTTGCACTGGAGTGAGAGCTTACAGTTCTGCATTGATGCCTTCTCGGCTGCTATCAAGAGTACCTGAGATGCTTCACATGAAGACTTTAATTTTTCAGATACACACATTATTTTGGTTTGGATTTTTTTTGCTGTGTGTGGCTGAAGGGGGCTTGTTGAGCTCCCATTAAATTACTACCCTTTGAAATTTCTGCAGTTGCTTAGGAGGTTTGATTCCCTACACTCACACACAAATGGATCTTCTTCCAAATTCTAATGATCAGGTGTCTATCCAGCCCGAGGTCCTCTGTACAGGAAGCACAGGGATAGGAACAGGATTTTATTTTTCTTAACTTACCTTCATTGTTACTTTTCTCCTCTCCACTGTTCCTCCCACATCCCAGTCTACACCTTGTCTAAACTCAGAGCCATGGGAAAGGGTTAGGCGAGATGCAAGCTGTTTCCCCAGCTGTTGTTCACAGCTTAAACCTCCTCTAAATTAGAAGGCTTCTCATCAGTACAGTGAGCTTGTGGTGGCTTTTTAACTGATTGACTTGTACAAAACCAATGTAATGAAACCATGTTGGATCACTGGATGACCATAATCATTACTCCGCTGTAGCTGATGGTATGAAAAGTGGAGGTGTAATGATAACAGGTGGTTCTTAGAGGCCGTTCTGAAGAGTCATTCAGAACTGGGTGCCTGTTTCTCACTGTTGACTAGAGGTGTTTGAAATCAGCAGCCTCTTCTGCTAGATGGTGTGGCTGTCACCACGACTGCATGCTTTGTGAGCTTTGTGAACAATTCGGTACAGTCGAATACCCACAGACAACTACCTGCTCTGCAGCATCTAAAAACAATACCCTTGTGAAGATCGTTTGTCTTCCTAAAGCTCTCATTTGTCCTGCAGGTCTTTCGGTGTTGTCCTCTGGGAGATTGCAACATTGGCAGAGCAACCATACCAAGGCATGACCAATGAACAAGTGCTCCGCTTCGTGATGGAAGGAGGCCTACTGGAAAAGCCAGACAACTGTCCTGATATGCTGTAAGTGCCAGCAGTTACCTCTCTTCTCTGTGCACAGATTATTCTTCTCAACCCTTCAGTGTCTGCTTTTGCCCTATCTGCCACAGCAGGTGTTATTAGAGAGTGATAGAAATGTGAGGTGCTGCTCAAAACACCTCTGTCAAGCTAACATTTTAGATTAAACACCTTTGCTTATGGCCAGAATTTCACTTTGGTCTATCTCTTCTAACAAGGAAATGAAACCAAATCTCTGTTTCTCAATAAAATTAGGCTTGACAAAAAGCTCTTAAGTGACATTAGCTACAGCAGGGGACTTTGTGCCTCGATCTTGTCTCTTCTGCTTAAAGTAATTCTGCTGAGCACAGAGAGAAAAAAGAGCATCGGATGAGCTGAAAAGTATTGTGCACCAACTGTGGAATTGGACTTTTTAGTTCAGCATACAGAGAAATGACTCTGTCGTTCCTTTGAAGCAGTGCTGGAGCTGCTGTTTCAGTCACAGCACTCATCACATCTAGATAAACAAATCTCCCCTGCTAACAGCTTCCTTCCCCGTGAGCACGGAGAGAAGCAGGAGGAGAAACCTTTGCCTACCCCTGGAATCAACACAAAGCCTTGCAGCAGAGGATGGGGTGCAGTGCAGCAGGCTCCAGCTTTTAGCTTTACATTGTTGAAATACTTCTGCTGCCTTTTGTGTGTGGCGGTTTCAGTTGTTCAGACTTTATTGCTTTGATATACTTCCCAAGCTGGCTTTTGGGAAGGAAATACTGCATCTTGCAGTTATTGAAATTAGTTGGAGGCCCACAGAAGGGATACAATCACTTAAGGGCTTCAGCTGCTTGGGATTCTTAGGAAAAGAGCTTTTTTGGCTGGAGCACTGGCTTTGGTTTCAGATGACAGGCAGTGTTGTTTTGTTGTTTGAGGGGGGGTGGGTGGTACACGCAGGGGGAGGTGTAGCTGCCATGTGATTCCTCAATTGCACATTCTTTCCCTTCCACGATGCTGGGGAGAATTTCTGGCAGCAGATTGACTGGAGATTGTTTAACATGGTCAGGGAGGGGGGAGGAACAGGCAGAAATGGGGGGAGAACAGGGTGTGTGAAGGGGTCAGCTGTAAGGGAGAAAAATACCTGTGTAGTGAGAACAAACGCAGCAAGAGATTCAGAGTTAGACATTCCCCATTAAGCTGGGTCATGCGTGGAATGAACAGGGGTATGGGAGGAGTGTCACAGCAAGCAGCTCTCCTAACTGCAGCCCACCTGGGCTGTTCTCCTTTCTTCTCAATACTTCTTGGCTTGCTGAGTGTTGTTACTGGGTGAATCCACTTTCAGGGCTGACTGGCTTGTAACGTGGGCAAATTTGGTTGATGTCTGGCAGGGCAAATCTCTGCACCAGTGTATGACAGCAAGGGTCTTGTCTGTGCCGATTTTAATGAAGCTGTTAACACATTAATTGTGGCCACCAAGACTCAGCCTGATGTTGCAGAGGTACAGAATGGTAAAATCTTCTTTTGAAGTTAGCAAATAATTCTCTCTATTGGAGCAAGGAGTGGGACTGAACTTAGAACTAAAGCACAGCCAGTTTAGTGGCATCTTTTATGATTTGTGATACAGTTGTTTAGAAAGCATTCCGACTGTATCCAAAATGCAAGAAGAAAAAAGAATGACTGTAGAAGCTTCTCATGACTTGCTTTCAGCTCCCTTTCAGCTTGTTTTGTCTTTGTATTAGGACAGACACCCAAGTCTGCTGCAATTCAAATAGGCTGTTGTAGGAATAACAGCAGGGAGCTACAGGAATAATCTTCACCTTTGTTCCATGCACATGCATTTGGCACTCAGAACCTGTTTGGTATCACTGGTACTTTTTTTCCTTTGCGTGTATTTGCTTCTTTATCTACCTTCCACCCCTTTGCTCAAGGTGCTGTAAAGATGCTTCACAACACTCTGCAACCTGACAGCTGCTGCCAGAGATGTACATATGTGGCTGCTGGCAGGCACAGATCTGGTGTGTAAGCAGAGTTCCTCTCCCCTCCAGCTGTCTGATAACCTGCCTCTTGGCAGAGGAGGTGACAAAAGTGTCACTGAATGGACTGAAAGGTGCTTGTAACGGAGCTACCAAGAGCCCTGCAGTTGCACATGGACCTTGCCATGCATCGCCAGCATGTTTCAGGCAACTGCCCCCACAAGTGCTTTGTGAAGCCTTTTGTAAAACAGGTGGCCCTTTTTTGTGGAGTTTGATAGAAAATTCTGTTTTAAGACAGATCTTTTGGTATGTCTTTGCTGGCGGGAGGTGGTTTTAGACACTGGTGGAGACTGAGTGGTCTGTGATAATTCAGTCCACCTGCTGCAGGGAAGTCAGTACACTTCCTGTGCTTGGTGCTGCATGAAAGCTAATGAGAAGGGAGCCAGGAGCAGCACTTCTGTCTTACGTGGCAGGTTACACTTTTGGAATTAGTTTGACTTGGAAACATCTAAAACTGTGGGCAGAACACTTCCTGTAGAGAGAAGGGAGTCCACTGACACACAGAAACCTTGAGAACAGGTGGAGGAGGTAGACTGCTATGGGGAAGCACAGATGAGAATAGAGAGAAGAATCTTGCTGCAATTGTCACCAAATCTATTTTTAACCTTGCAGATGATGTGAGTGCTGGCACAACCACACATGCTTTCCCTACAGTGCAGTAGTTTTCATAAGGGCTTTTCATTGCCCCCCTGCATGAATGCTGCATGGCGCAGACTGTGTTGGACGTTCTGTCTCTTCTGGGACTTCAGTGCTGGTAACACTCGTTAATGACTGTGCTTTGCTAGGCCCTGGTAGCAGTAAGGCAGTAGGGTTTGGATGGATAGAGACCAAGAACACTTAAGAACTGAAGAGGTTCTGTTCAGCAGCTTGGTTATATCAGGTGCTTGTGCAAAGGGGATTTTACAGCATGGTTGTCTTGTGGTTCAGAGATGGTGAATCCCCATGAAAGGGCTAAGCACGGAAGGGAATGGTATTTCTGGAGCCTTTTTACTTTTGCACAGAGTGAAACAAGACTCAGTTCTGTTTATGCTACACCCTCTTGGCATAGTTTGCATGGTTTTACAGACAGAACTATGCAATAAGACAGATGGTTCAATGAGATGGTGCCAGGAGAAGCTTTGCTGTTTTTCTTCTCTTCCTGTGTAACAAGTTGTGTTTTTATGTACTGCCATTGTTAGGGCAGTGTTCATCAGGTGATGGCTGCGTGGCAAGAAGATTTCTTAGAGCTGAAGC
Organism: Eubucco bourcierii; assembly: GCA_013396675.1. Taxonomy (NCBI): domain Eukaryota; kingdom Metazoa; phylum Chordata; class Aves; order Piciformes; family Ramphastidae; genus Eubucco; species Eubucco bourcierii. Next base: position 2,519,264 of record VWZE01023696.1, read on the forward strand.
TCTCAGACAGTGTTTCCTGTGGGGTTTTTCAAAGTTGTGGAGGCTGGAATTCCATTCCATTTTTGAAGCAGAATTGCTTCCCCCATATGTGTTGTAGATGACTGTTTACGCATCGCTGATTTTCCCTTTGTTCCTGGCAAGTGCTTGGTTAGAAACCAGGGTCTGCTGTGCAGAGGCGATCCCAGCATGTAGCAACAGCCGGGTAGGACAGGGCCTTTCACTTTTCCCCACCAAACCAAGTCTGATGTAAAGCACAAACGCTCAGATGGAATGTGGCTTCTGGAGTAACTTTCCATTTCGTTTTTTTTTTACTGTCTCAGTGCAAAAAGTTACTGTTTCTACTCACTCCTTTGAGCAAAATATGCAGGAGACACACACTGACTATTCCTCTATCTCACAATGATTGCTTTTAACTTCTTTCATCTCACTTACCACCAGTCAGGAACATACTCTATAAAACTGCTCAGCCTGTAAAATCTTCCATTGTCTACTGGAAAGGGTTGGAGGGAGTTGGTCTTCCGTTGGTTGGTTGGTTGGTTTGTTTAAGATAATATGAACAAAGTCTTCGAACCCACAGAGTTAAAAAGAAAAAAAGAAATCCTTTTATGGGAACTCTGTAGGGTTTTTAAATCTGGAATGGCTTAAAAGAAACATCACATGTCCTTGTTTGTGCTGATGTCACATGCATTACTCCACTGCTTGTGGTATCTCCTTAGCATTGCCCTTAGGCCTCAGGGCAAAGTGCCAGCGAATATCCAGTGTTCTTGGCTCCAGACGGGGCTTCTATTCAGGGACACAGCAGTCAGCTGGAAAGGAAACAGCAATGAAGTAACAGAAATGGATTTTATATATTTATGTCTCAAGCTTTCCTCCCTGTTCATGGGTGAGGGTATAGAGCAGTTTTATAGTTTGGCTTCACTTTCTCTGTGAAAGGCTTTTAAAAGTCTCAGTCCCAAGCAATAGTTCCACAGTGTTTGTGTCTCTACGTGCCTGCTACAACACAGCACTGAGTACCCAGGGAGTTCTCCCAGCACAGACTGGTTTTGCCAGCTTTTTTTTGGGTGTCACAAGGCTGTGCTCAGGTGGCTGACTTTGTTCATGTGGAGTTGTGCCAACTGAGCTCTACCAGGAATATTTGTAATTTCAAATGCACTTCAATTAAGATTTGCTTTTGTTTTGGTTGAAGCACTCTCAGCAGTGTTTGCATCCCAAACACAGCAGCTTTCCCTCTGGGTCACCTCATCTGAGAACACAAGAGACTTTCTCAAGGAGCAGGTTTCTGTGAGAGAGGATTTCTTCACTTCAGTTTTGTTTCAGGCCAAGGTTCCTAGGCTATGCAGACCCCACTGCGGGGAGTGAAGCACAACACAGGGATTTCCATCTCTGTGACAGCCCTGTGGAAAGCTTTATTCAAGAGCTGGGACTTGGGTGATGTCTCAGACGTTAGTCTCTGATGGACTTAGGTGCTGTTCAAAAAATTTAGTGAATCTTTGTTTGGCTTTGTCTCTAATTAAAAAATTAAAATCATTCAACACACCGCTGCAGAGATCTAGGGCACAAGGCAGTGTGAGAGCTAATTAAAGCATAAAATAGAATTGGTTGCTCGCTTTCTGAAAATCTCTGGAAGTTTGGAAAATGGTATTACTTACTGTGTTATAGAATCAAAGCTAAAACTCCTGGCTTAACCCTACATGGGAAGGCTGGCAGAGGTGAGGAAACTGGACCAGACCTCTGGCCAGGCAAGGTAAAAGGGATCTTAACTGGCTTTGCAGGCAACAGTGCTGAAAGGTAAGTCAGAGCTGTGAGAGCTTCTCCAGTACATTTTCTTAACTGAAAGATTTTTGTTGGCCTTATTTTTGGTTGTTTTTTTTAGGTCCATTCTTACTCTAGCACAGAAAGTAGTAGTTTTGGCCGGTGGTGTTTCCAGCACACAGCCTGTTTCTTTGAGTGCTGTGTACACAGAGAACTGGCTGGAAGAATTAACATTAATCTTCCTTTTCTCATTTAAATTTGTGCTGTGTTAACAGAAGACATCCCTCTTCCACCTTCACCGAGAGTGAAATCCTTTCTTGTGTTGTGTTTAAAGCTCAGGGCGATCTCTCAGGAATATCCAGTTTTGCTGTGTCATGAAAATGCCGTTTTCATTATGTGTGTATTACTGTTTCATTTTGTGGTTTTGTTTTGCCAGCATGGGACGTTGTACAGATCTAATCATGGATGTGCTTAAACAGATGATCTCACACTCCATAAAATATTAATGCTTCCCTGGCTGTAAATGAAAACAACACAGTTTGAAAAGAAAGGATTAGAGAATGTCTCTGAGATTGGCAAATGTCTTCTGGGGATTACGATTAACTTTAATGTTATTTCCTTCTTTCATGGGAAGAAAGTGATGCTTTACTTGGTGTGTATTGCCCGGTTCAGCTTTTTTGAGTGCAGTATTGATAGAGTAGGGATTGGTTTGTTGGAAAAGGTGCTCCAGGTAGCTGTACAACTGAGTAAGCACAGGACATTTTGTGGAAATGAGAACTACGCAGTTAGAACAAAAATGGGACATGCTTCTGGATGTCATGTATCCTGGAGACTGTCCTATGGGCCAGTGTGTGGAAGGGAGTGGAGGAGCCTGAGGTAAGAGCTGTAAGACATGAATCAGTGATTAGAAAGGAGGTCGAAATGTGACACAGGGATCTCGGCCTGGAAAAATTCTGTCACTTCATCTTCCATCAGCACTGAGTGATTTCCTACAATGCATGGCTCAGTTCATCCATGGTTGGTTGGGCTGCAGCCAGGGCTCATAAAACCCCTCAGTGAATGTTTCTGCTCTGTGTTTGCTGTCCAGGTTTGAACTGATGCGCATGTGCTGGCAGTACAATCCGAAAATGAGGCCCTCCTTCCTGGAAATCATCGGTAGCATCAAAGACGAGCTGGATCCAGCCTTCAAAGAGGTCTCCTTCTTCTACAGTGAAGAGAACAAGCCTCCAGATACAGAGGAACTTGACCTGGAGACTGAAAACATGGAGAGCATTCCTTTAGATCCCTCCTCCACCCTCCAACCCACTGACAAGCACTCAGGACACAAAGCCGAGAACGGCCCAGGTGTGGTGGTCCTTCGGGCCAGCTTCGAGGAGAGACAGCCGTACGCACACATGAATGGGGGACGCAAGAATGAGAGGGCCTTACCTTTGCCCCAGTCTTCGGCCTGCTGATCCTTAGAACCAGAATCTCACAGAAACAAAACACAGAAAAACACCTGCATTGGGGGAAGAAAGAAAGCAGATTACAATATATTCAAAAGCCTACTGTACCTCAGTGGATCTTCAGAACTGCCATAGCTGCACTTGGGAGAACCTTTTTTTCAGTAAACGAGTTACCGTATTTTTCTTTTTTCAATATGCAAGCAGATGTTTGTTTCAGTAAAGGACTCCGTTCATGGGGCACACAGTCGGCCTTTTAAAACTCTAATGTTAACACTTAATAGCAACGGAAAACTTGAGATCTGATCTCTCTCTCTCTCTCTCTCTCATCTCTCTTCTCCTCTCTGTCTTCTTTCTCTTTCTTCCTGTCTCTCTCTTTGCTTCATAATGGGAAACATATCTGTGTGCAAATTCAACCGTACAGCACTTTTATCAGATCAAAGATATCGCAGGCCAGGTGGCTCCCCGGTACCCTTGCAAGCACCTGCCTAACACTGTAGGTCTTTATAAAAACAAACAAACAAACAAAAACCGCACACACACACACACACACAAAACCAAACAACCTAAAAAGGACTGGATTTTTAAGGTCGCTCTTTAATCTTTTTAGGAACACATAAAAGAATCAAAAAGGGCCATCACTTGTCCAAGGTTGTTACCATTTTCAACGCTGCCAAATTTTGCCAAAAAAACAAAAAAAACACAAAAAAACAAAAAACAAAAAAACAAAACCAAAACTCTTTGGTTTTTTGTTTCGTTTTGGTTTGTTTGGGTGTTTTGGTTTTTTTTTTGTTATTGTTGGTTTTTTTTTCTTTTGTAAGCATGGAAGGAGCACAGTAATTGAATGCTCTGTTTAAAAGAGATCTTGACCAATATGTTCTATTCAACCATACACTGGCATTTAAAAACAAAAAAATTAAAAATCTAATTGTCTAGAGCTTGTTTTTTTTTTTTTCAAAACTGGATAAAATGTGATTGTTTTGTTTTGGTTTGTCGTTTTTTTTTTTTCCTAACTTGTGATGGGGAAGATAAAAGGGATGGGGTAAAGAACCAGCCCCTCCCTGCACCCCTGTCCCCACCCCAATGAATTCTGGACAAAACTGGCAGTGGTGAGCTAAACAAACACGTGCATTGCGTACAAAAAAAAACCAAAACCAGCCAACCGCACGCCAAAAACGCGACACGAAACTAAGCGGCAGAGATCTCCACCGTTGCAGCCTGCCTTCCTCCACAGGCTTGCAAGGAAAAAACCTCCTAGAAACATAAATTGGAGAAGACAAAAAAAAGCAGTAACCGGATTCAAGTATATGATGCTTTGTTGACCTTTTCTCTTTATTATTAAGACTTCTCGAAGGGTCTTGCAGTTCTATGTTAGACCATGGATCATTTGCATACACATTGTCTTTTGTGTCACTTTTATAACTTTTTTACGGTTCAGATACTCATCTATATGTCTGTACAGAAAAAAGCTGCTATTTTTTTTGTTCTTTATCTTTGTGGATTTAATCTATGAAAACCTTCAGGTCTGCCCTCCTTCCCTTCCCTTCCCTTCCCTCCTACTCCCACAAATTTTCTTATGCTTTGTACTATAGTGTGTAACTTTTACTTCCTCCTTCCCAGTAACTGATACCTTTCATATGATTTGCCATGAACTGTTTAATGCCTTTTTATAAATACATTTCTTCTTTTTTTTTTCTTTTTTTTTTTTTTTTTTTTTTTTTCTCTTTTTTTTTTTCCATTAGTTGTTTTACATCATCTTGGCTGTGTGGGCTACAGGGCTTTGGAGGGGGGACATGGAGAAAGAAGGGACACCCGGCACAGAAACAGTCTAGCAGTGCTGTCGTGTTTTTAAGCCCCAGTTTTCCTTCCTTCCCACTAACCTCTGCCCAGACAGCATGCGAGTCTCTTACAGTGCAAGGCATGATACAAACTCAGGTCAGAAAAAAAAAGGTTAAATATTTAGTACATTCTTGTTCAGTGTTTATATTCATTGTTGTACCAGGGTCCTACCCTTCCCTTCCCTCCCTGCTTGTTTTGGTTGTGGCACACATCTATCTACCCATCCCCACATACAGTCCTGACACATATCCACGCACACACAGAGACACACGTTTGGTTTTTTTTTTTTCCCTTGCTGGGTACAACAGCAACTACCAGGCTTTTGGGTCACTGATTTTTAAAAAGACTATTTTCACCCTTCCACCCCATGAGGAAGAGCTATACCAGTTGCAGGTGGTGATGTCAGGCATTCATAGGGTGGCCATTGTACAGCTGGCTCCAGCACATTGCAGATCTTTGCCTTCCTGATGAGGAAGCCCTCCCGGACGGCACCCCAGGCTGTGCTTTGCACCCTTGATAAAGAAAAAACCAACAACAAAACCAGAAACCGCCCCCCACATCATTTCTGTGGGGCTGGCTGGAAAGCATGTAGCTGGGGGCAGGGGCTTGGCTGGAAACAGGATCACAGAATCAATCAGGTTGGAAAAGACCTTTGAGGTTGTCATATCTAACCTATTGCCCAACATTAATCAACTCAAATCATGGCACCGGTTGCCTCAGCCAGTCTCTTTTTAAACACTTCCAGGAATGGTGACTCCACCACCTCCCCGAGCAGCCCATTCCAATGCCAATCACTCTTTCTGTGAAGAACTTCTTCCTAACATCCAGCCCAAACCTTCCCTGGCGCAGCTTGAGACTGTGTCGCCTTGTTCTGTCACTGGTTCCCTGGGAGAAGAGACCAACCCCACCTCGCTCCAACCTCCTTTCACGTAGTTGTAGACAGTGATAAGGTTCCCCTGAGCCTTCTCTTCTCCAGCCTGAACACCCCTAGCTCCCTCATCTGCTTCTCACAGGGCTGTGCTCCAGACCCCTCACCAGCCTTGGCACCCTTTTCTGGACATGTTTGAGCATCTCAACATCTTTCTTAAATTGAGGGGCCCAGTACTCAAAGTGTGGCCTAGCCAGTGCTGAGTACAGGGAAAGAATGACTTCCCTAGTCCTACTGGCCACACTATTCCTAACACAAGCCAGGATGCCATTGGCCTTCTTGGCCACCTGGGCACACTGTCAACCAGTACCCCCAGCTCCCTTTCTGCCTGGCCGCTCTCCAGCCACTCTGTCCCCAGCCTGTAGCGCTGTGTGGGATTGTTGTGGTCAAAGTGCAGAACCTGGCACTTAGCCTTGTTAAATCTCATGCTGTTGGGCTCTGCCTATCTATCCAGCCTGTCAAGGTCCCTTTGCAGAGCCCTCGGACCCTCTAACAGATCGACACTTGCTCCCAATTAGATGTCATCTGCAAACTTACTAATGGTGGACTCAATTCCCTCATCCAGATCATCGATAAAGATATTAAACAGTTAAGCGTTGGCAGCTATGGAAACCTGTACAAGTACAAGCTTGTTGCTTAAATCCTAGACCTAACCTCAGAACAAAAGAAAATGAGTAAGCTTGTTTGTTCAGTTGCAGAAGCCTTGGTGAAAGCGGAAGGAGGGGGCCATCAGAAAGTCTACAACCAGGGAGTCGCACCAGTTGCTTACCTTACATTAGTCACGGCACCGAAGCCTTTGTTTAGCACTGATCCAACCAAATGATGGCAGTGAAGAGGTGTTTCTGGGATGGAAATGTTTAAATCTTTGAGTAAGAACAAAGAATTAAAGTATACTGATTGCTAGTTTTGACTGGAGATTTTAAGAAGTTTGTAGTGCTTTTTGCTTGTGTAGTTTAGGTCCCATTATCTTCTCTTGCCTCTGTCCCATAGTTACTTTTCCCTTTAAAAAATGAAAAAGACAAAAAAGTTAATTAAGAAGGTATTCTATGTAGGATTTTTTTATTTATTTTTGTGATATCAGTTTAAATCACTGTAGAGATGCCCCATAATAAATTTAAATACTGAGATAAGGGTTTTTGAGTATGACAGGGGGACAGTTTTTGATTTTTTTCAAACATTTATCTACCTCACTCTTATTTTTTTATATGTGTGTATATATAAAAAAAAATACATCTCACGTTTCTCAGCAGCCAATTAATGCCGTTGATACTGGTAACCTCTCACTCCATATACCACATGCTCTAGGTTCTGGAGGGGAACAGTCACTGTCTGTCACAAAGGGTCACTGCAGAGTATTTGCCTCAATTCCAAGGATTTTCTCCCATTTTTTTGGCTCAAATTCACTATTGTGAGGAGAAGTCCAAGGACTTAGGGTATCCATTCTGTAAGGAAACGCAAAGGTTTTTTGATGTGCTGTCATGGCGGTCTTCAGGTCAGCAACAGAATGCTGCATGTTTAGATGAGTTGGGGACATAGCTGATAGGAGAACTTCAAATGATGAGCATTTACTGAGATCAGAAATCCACTGTTTACAGTGTTTGAAGGTCCAGAAGAAGGGAATAGTCTTTCTCTTTCTCCTGTCAGTGGCCTAAGTCATTCTTGCCACTTTTTTCTCAGATGCCACAAGCACCAATAAGACATTTCACCGAATCAGCACCTAAAAATAAATTGGCTCACACAGCAATAGCATTGCTTCCTCCACAAAAAAAAACAACTAGGGACAAACCTGTCACAGGCTGATAGTGATGATACTGCTACATTGAGTTCACAGCTCGGGTTCTTTGCTGCTTCTGTTTGATGAGAGCCCTGATTTTTTTTTTTTTTTTTTTTTTAAACTAACATTGAATTGATTTATTTTAATGTGCCAGTAAAAATTCAGTTCCCTCTTCTTCCCCTGTTTATATGCTTCATAACTGTGGATTCTGATGGACCAGCCATCAAATTTTAACTGCCCTCTGACAGTGTGTAACTGGTTTACAAGCACCCAGGACTAACACGGGCTTGCCATCAACTTGATGTATAATGTTTCTCTTTTTCCAGCTCTGGCAGCTGTTCGTGCAGGTGTTGGTTGTGGTATCTGAATAATGTGGTGCTTGGCTACTTGGAGTTGTACATGGCCTCTTGAACACACAGTGCTGTGGTTAAGTCCTACAGAGTTTGTCTTTAGAGGGAGCATTTCTGTCCAGTGCTGAGAAACCAGGAAAATGTAAAATTTTTCTTGCTTGTTTTGGGTTGTTTTTTTTGGGTTTGGTTTTTTTTTTTTTGGGTTTCAGTGACCTTTTGCTGCAGTGGCTCTTCCCCTCCCTTGCACATATTGATTACCACAACTGGAGATCCTCAGATCTTTCAGCTGGCTAGGAGGGTTTTGTTCAAACTGTCCAAGTTACTGGTTGTTATAATTGTACGTAGGTGGTTTTTAGATGCAGTAGAAAGAAACACTAATGACGTAGCGCCCATCACAATAGACATTTCAAAAAGCACTTCGGTAGAAGACAGTCATGAGACATCACATGTGTGATGACAGTCAGCTCTCCTGGACCAAACCACCTTCATGATACCATTGCGTTCTGTGTTTGCAATTCAAGCTTAATTCCTTTTTTTTGTTCTGTTTGTTTCCATAGCTTTTGTTGTTGTTGTTGTGTTTTGTGCATTTTGAATAGCTTTATTCACATGGGTTTTTCATGCAGACTTCCCTTGGACAGTAAATCGAGTTGTTTGTGCATGTGAACAACTGAGAATGTTGGCTTGATAGAGTCATAATATGGTTTGTAATGTTGTTCTTCTCTGAGACCACTGGCTTGTCTGGTATGGAAAATTTATTTAGAACTTCAGCTATGTTTGAATAAAGTTAAAGTAATCCACTTTGTTTATAAATTGAAAACAAAAGCCCACCCAGCCCTGCGAACCGTCATTTTGACAAATGGCACCAAGGTGTTCTGATGCGGTAGGATCACAAGCTGGCGTCGCTGCAGGGACCAGGCAGCTCTGCTGGTAGCACTTGGCCATTCTTCTCACATTGAAAAGCTACTCAGTGGCCCAGAAGGTGGTTTGGTCCCACAGGACTGGGGCTCCTATGTAAACACTGAAGTGTCAGCTGCCTGGTACTAAATAAGATGTTCTTTTGGGGGGAGTGATGAACTAGACACAGAAGCCGAGCGTGATGTGTGAGGCTGGCCTTTGTGCACCAATTCTTTCTCAGCGTGATGCCTCTGCTCTTTAAAGCTGGTTCTAAGTGATGTATGATTCTAGGCGTGTGCACACTGATGCTTCTGTTGGCCTTTAAAAACGAAGGAAAGCCCAGTTTGCCCAGGACAACTGGTCACCAGATGGAGCTGCTCTCAGGTCCTCTGAGAACTGCTGAGGGGTGTTTGGTACAATCCGAGTCTAAGTGAACAACACTCCTGTTGTTAGTGTAACTCCATACATATATATCTATATCTATATATATATATATATCTGCATATGTATATCTATAATATAGATATATATATATTTAAACCCTTTTCATTCCATTAGTAAAAGTAACACTCGTTTCCTGTTATTTTGTTTGTTAACTGTGTATTTAATCACTGGGCTGAACAACGGTGGAGGAAGGTGCAAGGGATTCACTCCTTACTAACCAGTGATAAAAGCCAGGTATTGCAACTTAACCCATAAGTAGTTGTGCAGACAAGAATTTAAGAATGATGTATAGAAACAACACTAGTGGCCAGAGGTGCTGAAGATACAGAACTACAAATAGATAGAAAGGCTTCAAAGGATGCCTCAGGTCAGAAACTGGTTGCTCTGAGACGATGGATGGTCTCTGAAATTGAAGGCAACCAGGTAAATCAGACTGGGAAGCGTTTGTGTGGAGACATGTGGAAACCAAGGATGTGGCTGTGGGTATTTACAGAGACACAGGGCTTGGCAGAAGCTCGAGGTAGTTTCCTGAGCATAAAACATGGGACAGCATCAGAGCTCAGGTATCACAATTCTGATCATTGGTACTTGTAAGCGAACCTTTGGTTTCCAGCTGGAGTGGGAAACCCATCACCGGCTGAGTGGTTGTTGCCATCCGTCTGTAAGAATCGGTCTGAACTTAAGAGCTGCTCTGCTTTGCAAGTACCTTAAGACCATCCCTAGCTGGTGTGTGTGTGTGTGTGTGTGTGTGCTCATCCTTTTCTTTGTGTGCATTCCGTTGGTTAGTAACCCATTAGCATTTTCAATAGGGCTTTAAGTCCAGTAGATTACGGGTAGTCAGTTGACGAAGATCTGGTTTACAAGAACTAATTAAATGTTTCATTGCATTTTGTAAGCACATAGAATAATTTTATAAAATGTTTGTAGATTGTAAATGCCTAAAATATAATTTAAGGGCACTTTTCTGTCTCTCTGTATGGGTGTGTCTGTCTGTGATCAGGGTTTTTTGATGGTACCCGTTTACTAGCTAGCTTTACAATATGCCAAAAAGGATCGCTAACTTGTCCAAGTCATGGCGTGTCCCTCTTCCCTATCCACCCAAGCTTTGTGTCCCAGTATACAGCCAATGAGTAAAGGAGTTGGGGAAATGTTCTGTATCTTCAGTATCCTGGTCTTCAGAGCCCTCTGGTTGGGGTGGGATCATCTTAACTGGTCATTTCAGTTTGCTGTTTAGGGCAGTTAACTTAATGGATTACAAGAACCTCACTGGTGAGGGAAACAGAACAGGTTTTGCTGCTACCGAGTCTCCCTTGTGCTGTTCAGTACCTGCTTCACGGTGCCCATGTGGTTTGAAGGATGCAACTGCATAGGAGAAAGAGGGAAGATGGTTTTCATAATGACTATTGGAGAACTATTTGCAGATTTCTCATCACTTTAAAAGTTTGTGTGCAGCCTCTGAAGACTTTGAGCACCATTTGGAGCTTTGTTGAGATGAGCAAGGCAGGGTCCCTATTTATTTTTATTTAACAATATTAACAATCCCTTCCTTTCCCCTCACTCCCCTTCTCCCGCCCCATATTTGACCAACCACATTGCTGAAGGGTTCTGATGATTTAGATACTATTTGAAAATCAGCTCTTCTGTTTTCTGAACCAGTGAGGTTTGAGATGAAATGATTGGCCAGAGTTTGTCTACCTCTGGGACAAAAACAAAACTAGGAAGTGCTAAGGAATGGATGCAGTTGCAAATACAACATTTTCCAATTTTTCTTGTTTCAGTTTTTTTAAGAGAAAATTAAACAATAACATGGCCAATTTATTACGTAAAAAGACTTGCTGTGTATAAATTATTCCTAAAGAAATTCCTGTGTTTATATTAAAATGAATCAGTAGATTAAAAAAAAAAAAAAAAAAAGAAAAAAATTAAAATGTTTTTGTATATTCTGTTGTAAGAATTTATTCCTGTTATTGCGATATACTCGGGATTCTTTACATTATGAAAAGAAGAAACTTTGTCTATTTTGAATGGCTGAAGCTAAGGCTCCTTTAGTTTCTCTTACTCTGCTTTTTTCTAGTAGTTTCAGTACTACATGATTTAAGTTAAATAAAAGAATTCTGTATGCATTTGCCTGTTTCTGAATGTGTTGCTCCTTCTGCACAGCAAGCACAGGTTTGAAAACTCTTTAGTTAATACTGTTTTTTCTTCTGCCCTTTTTGGCTGCATTGCATTGAGCTGCTATGAGGAAATCTTAGCAGAGGTCACTACTGCCTTGTGTTGAAATCTAAAGTGTTTTCATCCACTGACACCAAGCTCGGGGACCCTTTCTCAATGGGCCTTTAAGTCCTGTTTTGCAGTAAGTAGTTCCCTTGAAGGAGGTAAGCATTTTTATTTATCTCATTATTTGAAGGAAACTTGCGTATTTCCCTCATAGCCATGCACAGATGGGGCAGTCAGCTGCCCAGCACTTACCAGTTCTCTCTAACAGCTGCTGGAAAAGAGAGTGGCAAGAAAACTAGAATTACCGTGGCTTTGCAATTCTTCCAGCTCTCATCATCAAAACATTGATATCGCAGTCACAGAACGTTAGGGGTTGGAAGGGACCTCAAAAGATCATCTAGTTCAACCCCTCTGCCAAAGCAGGATCACCTAGAGTAAGTCACACAGGAATACATCCAGGTGGGATTTGAATGTCTCCAAAGGAGGAGAGTTCACAACCTCTCTGGGCAGCCTGTTGCAGGGCTCTGTCACTGTCACGGTTTGAAAGATTTTTCATGTGTTCACACGGAACCTCCTCTGTTCCAGCTTGCACCTGTTGCCCATTGTCCTGTCATTGGACATCACTGAGCAGACCCTGGCTCTGTCCTCCCAACACTTGCCCTTCATATATTTAGTTTTCTCCAAGCTAACGAGCCCCAGCTGCCTCAGCCTTTCCTCACAGAGATGTTCCACTCCATCATCTTTGTGTCTCTGCACTGGACTCTCAAGCAGTTCCCTGAGGTCCTTGAACTGAGGGACCGAGAACTCAACACAATATTCCAGATGTGGCCTCACCAGGGCAGAATGCTACCCAATCCTCCAGGCCACACTGCCTCCGTTTATCTGCAAAGATGCTGTGGGAGACAGTGTCGGACACTTTCCTGAGATCAAGGTAAACCACACTGACTGCAGTACCATCATCTATCCACCTGGTTTATGTTCTCATCAAAGGCTATCAGGTTGGCTAAACTTGACATCCTCTTGGTAAAACTGTTGACTGCTCCCTTTGACTTTACTGTTGATATGCCTAGAGGCAGTGCCAAAGATAAGTTGTTCCACCACCTTTCCAGGGATGGAGGTGGGGCTGACCCAGTCTATAGTTATGTGGGGCCTCCTTCTTGCTCTTTTTGAAGATGATTAACACTTGCTTTTCTCCAGTCCTCAGGCACCTCTCCTGTTCCCCACAACTTGCCAAAGATGATGTAAGAGTGGCCTAGCGATGACTTCATCAGTCAACACCCACAGGTCCATCCCATCAGGACCCATGGATTTATGGATGCCCAGATTGCTTAAGAGATCCCTAACCCAGTCCTCATCAACCAAGGCAAACTCCTCCTTTATTCTGTCTTGCTCTGGAGCTTGCTGCTGGATTCCAGCGTTTACTTTCTTTTAAGTCACCCTGGGCTCATAGTCTGTTTCTGATGGGGGAACCATCATTTATAATAGGCCACTATGATAATGGTAAAACATATTAACAGGATTCCCTTGTGTGTTCCCCCCACATTTATATGTTTTTCCTGTGGGCACTTTGTTCAGCTGGAACTCTCTCTGGACTTGGACAAGAACTGAAGGGAACCTTTGATAGATCTGTCCAGTGATGAATGGCCTTACAGCTACAAGCATCAGTCTTGGTTTAGCAAGTCTTCCTTAATGTCTTCTTAACCATCATAACGAGGGTAAAGCATCTAAAATGTTTTAATTCCAGTTTCATGCTTCTTAAATCTGAAGCAGCCTTATCACTGTATGTAATACATCCTGCCAGTCACTTGGGTTTTCTCTCAAGCTTTTTACACTGAGAAATGTAAACAGTTCTTCAGTTTTGTAAGGAGAGCTCATTGAAAATAACATGCAATATAAAGTGCTTTATGTGGAGATCTTAAATAATCTTTAGATTACTTCATTTAAGAGGTAATTGTATTCTAAGAAATCTTCATGTTTTTCCCTACGTGATCCATCTTTCTCTGGTCCCCACACTGCTTTAACATTTCTGAGATAATTGTCTGTAATGCTTTTCCTAGAAAGTCTGCTGTTACCGACGTGGATAATGGAGGCACATGGATGAAAGCAGCTCTGCCATTGCCATAGTACAGAGAGGTGTAGTAGGTGTAATCACAGATGTACCTGCAATATCCAGAGCAAAACAAAAGCAGAGACCTGGATTCAGAAACAGTCAGCCTTGATTAAATGTAAATATTCTTTAAGTAGCCAAACCAGATCTGGTTTATGAAATTATTAAAAACATATTTGTGTAGCGAATAAAGGAAATGCTGAAGTAAACCAGGTCTGAGAAACAAATGTTCCTTATCTGATGGTTTGGCTTCTCAGACACCCACCCAGGAGGAATTTTAAGTAAAAATAAAATCACAGAATGAGTTCTTTTCTAGGCTGCTGGAAGCTGTGTGAGATGGGAAAGGTGGCACAGCCCACTAGAGCTATGGCCACATAAGACAGTTTTTGGTGTCTGTTGGTCACACTGCTCCACCACTTGGAGGGGTTCTTTTATCTTGCCACCCAACTTTTTTACTTGCAGTTGCCAATCCTGGAAAAAAGGGCCAAGATTAGCTGATTTTCTTTTTTTTAATTTTTTTAAATTTTTTTTTAAGAACAAGGTCATTTACTGTTTTCTTTGCTTTCCTTTAAAATGAAGGCTAATAGAAAATTGCTTCAGTACTGCTGAAACACATAATGAGATCACAGACATCCTTCTGAAGGCACCTGTAATTGCTTTGCTCTTTGGTGTGTATTTACATTTTTTATCCCTCCCAGTTGGGAAAAACAGATTAAAATCTGCTACTAGTCAGTGTTACTTTCAGACTCTCTTAATAGCCAAGGTTTACTGGGGCTGTTAATCACAGGGTGTGGTGTTGAAACTTGTTTCTTTTGGAATTCACAAATCCATGGAAAAGTATCTACTGGCTGTAGTTTTTCATGAAGGCTGCTTTACATAAAATTTAAATTGATCCAGTTTCATACTTGTGCCCCTCTGAAGACTTTGCTTCAAAGCGATTTTGGCTGGGGTAAAGACAACTCATTGCAAAGATTCTTCAAGGTTAAATGAGCTGATTGAGTTCCTTCTGCTCTTACTGCAAGACCCCGATACGCAATGCTTACCTTCCTGCATCTCTGGAGAAGATTATATCAATCCCTTCCAGTGAAATGTTTTTGCAGAGAGTCTTCATATTAATTGTAGATTCAATCTTTTCTGGGCCATCTAGCATGCAACAGCCACCTTCTGGGTGAAACCCACAAACATCCATCTCTTGGTAGCCTTTGTTCTTCCCACACTGCTCAAGGATGATGAGTGCTTTGGCAGATGAAGCCAGCCCAACATGAACACTAAGCTGTATTTTCCCACCAGAGTGAATAACAGGAAATTAAAAATGAGACCTGTTTTTAAAACATGGCATGCAATAGTGCCAAGCAGCATGTGAAATGCTGGCTTCAAGGTAGGGAGTCTTGCTGCAGCTTATGCCTAAAGAAAACTTCCATGAGAGATCATAAACGGGAACCAAACTGTGCTTTGGTTTGGTTTTGTGGTGTCTTCTCAGCTCAGGACTGCAGAGCTGCAGTAACTTTTTAGCAGTTTCTGGTAAGTTATTTTGTTCCCTTTGTTCAACATGGAGTTACTTTGGGTAAGTGGCACAGGGTTCAAACAGTGTGCTAATTGCTGTGGGCTTCTCTGTGCAGCTTGAAACCTTTATCACATTTCTAATAGTCACTTTCTAGCCTTGTCTGATGCACAGATTGTGCAATACTCTTATGGAGATCTGCTTTAAAGATCCATTCAGAATAATAATACTCATAAATGAAGGGGAACATTGTGTAACTTTGTAATTACTCACCAGTGGCTGGAGAGTTGTCCATATCTTGAAAACTTGCTCTTTTGCTTTCTGGTAAACTACTGGCAGCTGCATGATATGGAGGCTGATATTTTCACCAAGGCCTCTCTTGGACACTTCCTGTGTTTATTTAAAAAACAACAACAACAACAAAAAAAAAAAAAAAAAAAAAAAAAAAAAAAAAAAAAATAAAACCAACCCACCATAGACTTTTTAAGACTGTGGTAAAGAAATCAGGCTGATTCAGCTGAAAGAGCAATGTAGTGCTGTCTAAGCCCACAATTTTTCACCACTGGTCTGCAGTAAGATTAATTTGTGACACCCCACCCTTTTTAAACTGGAAGAGACAAAAATGTGCTAAAGAATTTCCTAACATCACATCCATGTGGAGCTGTCATGTTTCCAGCTGTGATGTTCAGTCTCCAGGGAGTAGGAGAGGTTATTGCTTAGGGACTGGTCTGTGGGGAACCATGGAAGGCAGCATCCCAGAAAAGGTCCACTCTTAAAAACATCTAAATGGACTTCGGTATAGATGAGATCTTCTGAAAGATCTAGGAGATAAACCTGCACTACAAAGAGGCACAAATAAAGGAGAATTCACATTAGCTGTCCACTCAACTGCCACATGATCTGCTGGCTTGAACTGGTTCATGTGAGCTCTGCGAGAGGTGACTGTCAACATGAGAAAAGTCTCATTTTGAATGCATTAAATTTTTTTTTTGGTTGGTTTGGGTTTTTTGTTTCCTTGCGTTTTGGTCTAGAATATTCTTTTCTAGTAAAAGGAAATGCAACTTACTGGGTAGCTGCTTCTCTGTCATTTATGCAGAGATGCATTTCCACGTGGGACCTTTTCCCAACGGAAACAAAAACGATGCCTAGAACTGAGGTGAAAGAAACAAAGACACCCTTCAAAGCAGCAGATTTGGCCAGATGGTTGGAAGATGGTCTGGAGAATAAATGTCATGTGGAAAGGATTTGAAATTATTTTGTCAGTGGAACACTGCTAACAAACAAAGCATAAACCTCTTAAGTGGAAGGTAGGCAACTGCAATGGTAGGATGCAGAAAGAATTAATCAGAGGTAGAAAGCTGCTCATGGAAAGCAGAATAGTGGTGGAAAATGCCTGTTGCATTTGAGTAGACCACTACTGGAAGAGAGGATAGATGAAGTTTCCACGGGGAGCAGCAGCAGAAGGTATCTGATTAGCCCAGGAAACCTGTAATTTTCTTGTTAAAGGTCTTCTTAAGTTCTCCTTTCTCACTAAGGATACTTGTGCAGATGAGACTCACAGTTCTGTGCCATGCTACTGGGAAATTTGCCCTTCAACACTGGCTTCCTATATAAACTGTTCCAATTTTCTTGTCAGCGGAAACATTGATTAGCTGTGCTCAATAAACTATTTGACACAAGCAAGGAAACAATGGCTGCAGGGAAGTAAACACATTCAGAGAACAGTGCCAGCCTTTTTTCCTCTGGGCGCTGACAGTCTTTGAGAGACCATTGCATCATCTTGCGAAAGAATGCTGGCCTGTGTCTTGGCTTCCAAAAGAGAAAAGCCCAGCTGGTTCACAATTAGCATTTGCTTTTCTAATGCATCTTTAACATTTAATGAGATCCTTCCTTTGTAACTGTAAGGATTAGAGGGCTCCACTACCCAGAACTTTGGTACAGAATGTGAAGAACCAAAGTAAGTTCTTAGATTGTTCTCCTCTTGCGTTTTCTGGAATGACAGTTCTGTTGTCACCATCTGTCATGGAGCATTATCATGAAAGACAAACCCAGAAACCGGTCAGTAGTAAAGGGCTGAAAACACGTGTCAGAGGAAGATAGTTCACTGTGTTATAAGTGATTTCAGCATGTTATCAGTAATATGTGTTACTTTGTTATCTAAGAATCCTACCCATGGGTTTATATCCTATTGGACCAGCTGTTGTGCAACTGCAGAACAACAACAACAAAAATAGTTGTGCCTTGTCTCAGTCTTAACAAAAACCATTTTTGCATTTAAGGTGAGAGACTGAAGATGGTTAGAGGAGGATGACTGCCTCTGGAAACTGGAGCTCACATTGGTGAGTTAGTTCAGTAAATAATCCTCATCTTTTGTAGTTGAAACAGCAAAAGAAACTTTGGAAGAGGACAAAAGTTTTGGAAGNNNNGTGGAAGTGATTCAAAAGGAAGTGTGAAGAGTCTTTGTAAGGAAATTCTTCTAAAAGGGAAATGAAATCCAACATTATTAGCTGATGACCTTAAGTTGCTGGTGAGCTATGGTCACAGTTCAGGTCCACTGGTGTTCTGGCCCACTTTGCCACAGAGCCTTCCCCAAAGAGAAGTGATTTGCACAGAATAATTGTGCTCAGGTATGGTGCTTATGTCATATGGGGTTAGAAGCATCTAGAACTTCTGGAAAGCTCCAGAAAGCAACATTGAGTTTGCCTGAGTTTTCACTGAATTGGATTGATGGGAAGGGCACAGGGCGATGCATGTGTTCAGTTGTCTTGGTGCAGGAAGAAAAGCCAAAGTTACAGTTAGTCCATCAGTCTACAGGTGTGTTGCAAATGAAAGTTTTTTCTTTTTGTTTGATTTACTGGGTACTTTTGTGTGTTTTGTTTTGAATCCTGCAGGTAACTTTTTTAGAGCTTTAGGGATGTAAGAAAGTTCCAGAACAGAAATGAAGGCAATAAATAGCAATGTCTTCTTACTTTTGCAGACGATGAAACTAACGCAGAGAGCGAGAGAGACAGAGTGAATAACAAATTTCCACAGACTGAATGTTCAGTGGCAGGATGAAAAACTGCACCCAGAGATCTGATCCTCATCTCCTGATAGCAAACATAGTTCCCAGAAGCAGTTGGAAATGTGACCCGTTCTTGTCACTAACAGTTTAATTGCTACGAATGTTGTCACTCAACTTACATTCGTGACCTATTAACTGGGGACTTTGACCTTGGTGGCAGACTGCTTTGATAGGTTATTAAGCTGCCAAGCTGCAGACAGGAGTTTCTGGAGGAGACACAGAAACAGAGTGAGATTGAGAGTTACTGGGTGGGACCATCAATCTGTAATATGGGATAAATAATTCAGAGGATGTGGGATTCGGAGAATCCCATGTGGTACTGAAGAATTAACACACCTTGGAAACTCAATGTGATCTGTCAGCAGATCTGAGGTAACTACTTGGTGTTTTCCTTTAGAAAGAATGTCCTGCACTTCCACAGTTAAAAGTGCTGCTGGTGGAGCTTTCGTGCATGTTTTAGGAGGGTGTTTCAGGTGAATGGAGTTATGAGAACCATGAAAAACTTAGTGAGACAGGTTTCTAAAGGAGAAGCTGTCTTTCTAGTGCTAGACAACCATATTGGGCCATGTGACAATGTCTATAAAAGCTCTGAAGCTTTTCTCAATGACCCTGAATTGACAGGTTCACCTGTACTTTCAGATCCATTTGACTGTCCTCCCTGAACACTCAAGCTGCACTTGATGAGAGCTGAGAACTTCGTGGATGCAATTGCTGATATGTGAGTCCTCCTGTGCTGTGATGAGAACTTGTGTAAACAGCAGGGTGCTACTCTCATTCTTGGGAAATTATCTTTTCATAGTATAAAACAAGGCAACACAGGACTATGCACTGCTACACAGTATCAGCAAGAAATACAAGAACCCAGAACAAAAGCTCTCTCTAAAGCAGCGGAAGTAGAGACTTAGAAAGTTTTATTAATGTTTACCATCTGAATTTTCAGAGATTTCAGAAAATGGCAATTGACTTATTCACCCAAAGAGGTAGTGAATAGTTAATTTGTAAGAGAAATATTATCACCCATCCATTTTTCTGAGTGATCAGTGAAGGCATGGAAGGCACACAACTGCTGGGATGGGTTGTGTGCTCATTGGATCAATCTCTGATCCTCCCTATGGCAAGAGAAGAGGTTCAGGAAAACAGCTGATCCCTTCAGCTTGGCAGAGTGCAACAGCTTCTTACAGAGGAGCTGGTAACAGGGATTTTAAGGAAGCACTTGTGCATAAGAGCAAGTACTGCTCATAAAGCCATTGCTTTTTGGCAAGGAATTGATTTCAAAAAGCATGAAGAGTAAGGCTGTGCTTTGAGAATCAGGACTCTGGAATTTCTGTTACTTGACTTTTTATAGGCTTTTTGATGCATTCAGACCCTTCTGGGATGTGAATGCATACCAGTGTTACATTGCCACTGAGGGCAGTATGCAGGCTGGTTCATTTTGAGGCAGTGACTGGGATGGTTCTGGATAATGCTATAAAGGCATTAAACCTGCACAATCATGTTTGAACAGCTCTGGCTGCTCAAAACTTTCCTGAGGATGAGTTTGAGTGTACTTTTGCTTGCCTCTCAGCAGGAGGGCTTTATGTCACTTCAGTGATCCATGCAGGAGCCCCGAGCCAAGCCAAGATTACTTCCAGATGTAAATACTAAATTTTGCTCTCTTTAATACATGTGCATGAGCTCAGTGAAGACCATAGTGCTACTCTGGTGAACAAGGCCAATGGAACCATACCACAAGATTGCTATTTAGCGTGGTGAAGCCTATCAAAATTCAAAGGACTTCTAGATTTACAGCAAATTTCTCTGAATTGTCTGGATTAACCACCTTTGCCAGGGAATGGGAAACCAAACCAGCATCCCCAGCATGATTACAAATTAATTCCATGCAGAGGGTGTCACATCAGGGGAAGATGGATTTGTTCTCCTCCAA
The DNA here is from genome assembly GCA_013396675.1 of Eubucco bourcierii. NCBI lineage: Eukaryota > Metazoa > Chordata > Aves > Piciformes > Ramphastidae > Eubucco > Eubucco bourcierii. Next base: position 2,539,500 of record VWZE01023696.1, read on the forward strand.
AGAGAAGGACTGACATCTGTTTCCTTATGGAATGCTGCATCCCTTGTTATATAAGTTCCTGGGGTAGCCAGCACATGGCGTTTCACAGCAAACTCAACTCATTGGTGTCTTTTTGCTTTAGGCTATTTTGCTTGCAGATAAAAAACACGTTTTATTTTCAGCCAGAAGAGGATGATCTTACACCCAAAATTAGAATCAATAGGAATCAGGAAATAAGGAGCAAGAACATCGTGAACAGACAAATATTTGTGGTTTAGTGTACATGTCAAGTTGGAGTTAAAATAATTTATGAGTCTCATGTGAAGGTATCACAGAAGTATTTTTGCTCCTCACTAGCCTAGAGGGCTAACATCTCTCATGACTTTGAGTGCATAAAAGATTTGTTCTACCAAGCACCAAGTTACATTCAGCATTCTTCACCTAAGAAGGCTAGAATAGATGATATGCATGGGTTGGTAGCGTTGCTATAGCTTTGGTCTTTGAGAAAATGTACTAGTGCCTTGTTTTTCAATCACCTTGGCCTGACTGCTCTTCATTTGCAAGACAGGTCGTCAGTAGCTGTCACCAAACTTGTAATATGGTTATAGTCTTGAAGTCACCATCTTTCTATTACTATGACTACTTTCTTACAACTACCTTTTTCATTTCAGTGTCCAGAAGAATTTGAATATTTATGGGCTTATTTTTGTCTCCGTAATAGAACATAGCACCCTGACGTTTTTTTACATGTCTTGCTTTCCATTTTTACCAGTATTATCTGTCATTTCTAGCAGATATTAGACCAGTTTTTCAATTCAGTTTTACTATCTTGACTGGTCCAGAACTAGTTTCCAATTTTGTAGTGTAAAGCTTCTTTCCAACTTGGACATGCTAAGAACTTGTGTGGAAGAACTTCTCAAAATAACTCTGTTCATAAATAAGAGTAACTGAACTCAAGGAAAAGCTGTTGTCTGTGCTAGGGAGGATGAATGAACCTTGCATGAAACTTGTACACAGACTTGGCAAATCTCTGCAGCTGTTTCTACTGTTTGACTGTGTATATATTCACCCTTTAGACTGAGATAGAGTCCTAAAGCACCAAATTAGTAAATTATTTCTTTGTAGCAGACATTCTTTTGTATACAATGGTGGTGTGTTTATTTTCTAAGTGTATAAGAAGTCAATAACCACATTTCACACAGACATGATAAAATGAGTTGTGGCATGAGATGGTCTGTTTAGTGAAGACAGAGAACTTGTGTTGTGTGGCAGAGAAGGCACCATGGGTAAAAAATGATCCTTTTTAAAAATAAAGAATAATATTTTGAAAAGTGATTAAATATCACACACACAAATCAGGAAAATACTGTTTCACATCTTAATTAACCTCTTTCTTCCGTTTTAAGAGTCTGCCCCATGAAGCATAATTTTAATGAGTCATGAGAAATAACTTTTTTAAAGGCAATGGAGAGCCTGGAACCAGTTTGTATCACAATCTCCACAAATTAAAACACCTATCACTTTTTTTTTTTTTTTTTTTTTTTTTTTGGTATTCTTACCTTCACTGCTTCCCAGCTAGAATTAACCAGATATTGTCTGAAGGGCCCAAAACCTGAAAAGAAAGAAAGGTGTAGATAGGTACAGACATATTTATTCCTTATCTTCATATTGTCAGTTATAGAGATTGAGATTTTTAAGATAGGATTTAGCCTTTATCACACTTAAAAGTATTTTGTACATGCACTGACATAAGAACTGATCCTCAATTCATGCTAAGACTTACTTATGAGATGACCTTAACTGAAGCTGATAAATGTACTGAAGCCAAGAGGACAGGTCATGTAAATAATGATTTTGGGCAAAGATCATCATCCATAGGAATACAAAGACTAAAAGCTCTGGTGTTAAATACTTCCAGGTTGCAGGCAGTGTACCATTCTTACTGTTAGAGCTCATGACAATATGCGTATTTTATGAAAATGTTTGAAAGAATAAAATTTTATTTCACCTGTAATTTTGGGGGTTTTAATTATCAAATAATGGAAACAGAAGTTTTCTGTTAGGGAAGGTGTGTTTTTTGTGGAGTTGAGCTGAATCTCTTCCTTCACATTTTCCCCACGAGAGAAAGAGAGGAGGAAAGGGCAAGGGCTCTTTGAATCCAAAGTACTAAATTTAATTTTATGCATCTGTTTTCTGGTCAAAGACCCTTTTTAAACAGAAAGAAAACATTTTCATTCTGAGCTAGATGGGCATTTTGTCATGAAAAAATTTGATTGCAAACTCCCACCACCTTTATTAATCTCAAATACTGTTCTCAACCCATACTGTTGTCAAGTCTTAGATACTGGGTGGCAGGAAAACAAGCTTGTGAATGGTTTTAATGCTCTAACTTTTAATTATTTAAAAAACCTTAAATGGATAAATTAATACTTGACAGCATACGATTGCTAGTTTACACAGTGAAAGGCACTTGTATGTGGGGAGAATTAAATCTACATGCAGATATAGAGACTGGAGACCAGTGACAAGTGGTGTCCCTCAGGGGTCAGTGCTGGGACCAGTGCTGTTTAACATCTTTGTCAGTGACATGGACAGAGGAATGGAGTGCACCCTCAGCAAGTTTGCAGATGACACCAAGCTGTGTGGCACAGTCGACTTGCTAGAGGGCAGGGATCCATCCAGAGGGACCTGGACAGACTGGAGAGGTGTGCCCAGGCCAACCTCATGAGATTCAACAAGGCCAAGTGTAAGGTCCTGCACCTGGGTAGGCACAATCCCAAGCACAACTCCAGGCTGGGTGGTGAATGGCTGAGAGCAGCCCTGAGGAAAAGGACCTTGGAGTCTGGGTTGGTGAAAAGCTCAACATGAGTCTGCAGTGTGCACATGCAGCCCAGACAGCAACTGAGTGCTGGGCTGCACCAAGAGAAGCGTGGCCAGCAGGGCAAAGGAGGGGATTCTGCCACTTTACTCTGCTCTTGTCAGACCCCACCTGGAGTACTGTGTGCAGTTCTGGAACCCTCAGCACAGGAAGGACATGGAAGTGTTGGAGCGGGTCCAGAGGAGGGCCACAAAGATGATCAGAGGGCTGCAGCAGGGGGTTGGAACTAGATGGTCCTTGAGGTCCCTTCCAACCTTACCATTCTATGATTCTATGATATATGACAGCTAATTAATGCTAGACTTTAAGCATTTCTTAATGTGCTAATGCTTCATAACTGTTTAATATTTTTAATATCACAAAAAGCCTGGTGGTGCTAATATTTTTGACAATGTTTTCCTCAGGTTTAAGTTTGTATTATGGGGAAAGAACAAGGGAAATGGTACTTAAATACTTAACTACATTAACAGGGAACATAAAACCTCACTAATCTCACTCTGCTTTCAGAATAAAACCAGGGTGACACCTGCTCCATTTTGAAACCGGAGTTGCTGTGTGTGTTTGTTTACCTCTGTGTGCAGAACTGTAGAATTATAATGAAGTTATTCAATAGCTCACAGTGAAATAAATGCACCTCCATGGTGCCCATAAGAAACTACCTCTTAGGATGAAAATTGTTCTGTGAAAAGAAATGACTAAATGTAAAAGAGATTTACAGTACTGAAATACATGCAGCAACTTGCAAAGCTAACTGGTTGAATATCATTAAACACTACATAATAAACTGGGCCCACTGCCAGTGGGTTTATATTATGAGCAGGTGAAAATGTGATGGAAGCATGCTGTGATAATCTGTAATATCTTAAAGATGCACCTATGTCTTTAATGGGACACACCAGTCTAAAACTGTTTGAACAAGTAGATTCCTGCACCTAAATGGCTATCTAAGGAGAGGAAAAAAGCTAACAGAGTGCTAAGAAATGTTGCCCATCGAGTGTATGTGCCATAAATATCGTAGGAAAGAACCAGATTGTCAGCCTTTTAAGAGGTTAGAAAATACTTCTGAATCTCTTCTGCACTCCCATTCAGCTCAACTGCAGTTCTGTCTAGAGCAAGCTAAACTAGTTCTGCCCATCTTGCAGCTATTAAAAAAGTCTTTAATTGAAAACAGTAAGATGCAAATGTCTTTGATGTAGCTTCACCCTCATTCTTCTGTCCTCAGATGACCTTCAGTGGAAAATTATTCAACGACTTGCATGTCAAGATATGTGTAATGATTGCCTTCAGATGAGCCAGTGGCAACAAGAGGAATCGCAAGTAGCAGCATTCCTTAAGAGCTTTAACCTTCTAAAAGCTCAGGAGTCTCTAGCTGGTGGCTCTGCCACTGTGATTAAGCAGTAGATTTAGCCAGCAAGAGAAACTCCAAATTTGGTCCCTTGTACTACATGTTCAGGCACGCTCCTTTGGTATGTTTAAATTGAATGGTCTAGTTGAGCAGTGATGAGGCAGCATCTCCTGTTTTAAATCTGCCTTACTGAGACCCTGGAATTTGTCATGTGTTGCTCTAATTCCGGACACTGACTATGTGACATTGTGATGCAATCTGGTTTTCTTGCTTCAGAGCTCCTTTTGGGTAAGCTTTATCTCATACTAGGCTGCACTGCCTTAAGCTATGTGGTTTGGATCAGAGAGAATGTCAACAAAGATTAAAACATGGAGAGAATGAACAACAACCCAAAACTGGATGGCAGCAAAGAGGGCAGACTGCAGTCTGTTTCCTTTGACATTAGTCTGATTTTTCTTAGGAAGGCAGAGGGGCAGGTTATTTTCCATTTGGAATCATTAGTATGACCATTTGCTACTGGTTTTCCCTCCAGGGAACTGTTTATGACCAAGATCAAGCATGTGTGCATACCATTTCTAGCTAAAAGAAGAATAAAATAAAAATCTTACCAGTCACAACCACAGTGCTGGAATTTGCATCCATGAAATCTATGCTCCAGAAGGTGAATTCTTCTTGTCTTTCAGTTCCAATCAGTATTACAATTCTTGTATCTGTGGCAGACTTCTTCACTGGGGGCACCTTTTTTTTCTTCAAACTTGTTGTGCCTGGATTCACATGACAGAGATGATTTGTGATTCATATAACTTTCGAAACAAAAATTATTATGTATCTGTATTCAAGACAGAAGGCTGAGTGACTGGCTGGGACTGCCCCCAACTTCTTTTCCTTTCTTCAGGCATGTAATAGTAGGAAGAACAAGTAAAGCTTAAAGAAACTTCTTGCAAAATATCTAGCAATATTTTGCATCATAAACCTGTTTATGTACAAGTATACAGAAAATTAAATTTATTTTTTTTTGGTATCTCTGCAGATGTTCTATTTTTAGCACAGTGTAATTCACGTTAATCATGAGGAATAAGTTAGCTATAAAAATAGAGCTGTCTGTTTCCACTGGTTTTGGACTTTTTCTTACTGACTTAAAAAACTCAGTGGTAACGCTGTGCTGGGGTAACTGGTTATTCAAAGAGAACTGCCTGAGTAGTTATCTTTACCTTACACTCTTTATAAAAGCATCTGAGCACCTTCCACTTTAAAACCAAACACCAGCAGGAAAATGTGTGTATTTGCTAAACCAAAACATTTACTCAGTGATTCCCTTGAATAAGCAGCACGTTAAAAAAAATCTCACTCCAACTTGCAAGGTCAAAGGGACTCTAGAAGCTGGGTTATAGCTTGCCAAAACTGGCAAGTTCAATAGCTGGTCTGTCTTCATTAAACTGAAGCATGAGAACCTACAGGGGGGCCCTGAAATCAAAACATATGCACATTGTCACTGCCCAAAACAAAAGCATATGAAGGTTCTCTTGAGAATTATAACTATGTGGGTAGAGGGTTTTGCTGGGTCTTGTTTTGAGTAGGAAGTGTGTGTGTGTGTGTGTGTGTATGAGGGAGGAAGGGGAGTGATATGCTAAGAATAGAAAGCTACTATACAATCTCAAGAGAGCTGGTGATTGTGTGACCTTAAGGAGATAAAAAGAAAAAAAACCCAAAATCTCTGAAGAAATCTCTTGTATGGGGTGGTGGCTGAATGAGGTCGGAGCAACAGCCTGTGTCTGTCATTTAAATCCTCCTGTGCTAAAACACAAAGACATTTCTGGAGTTTTGGTGGGTTTTTTTCTTTTTTAATGAAAAGACCCTGATCCCACCATCCATTTCTTTCCCGGATGAATACGACTTGTAAAACTAACCTTTGCTAGCTCCTGAAGGAGCAGCTAATACAGTAACCACAGACCCCTCTGCAGCCTTCAATAAGGCAAATTTTGCCACTGATACCAGTGAATTAGATCTAAAATTCTACAGTCATTCATTCTGGGTCAGGTTAAGATTTTTATTTACTATTTTTTCCATGTGACCAGTTAGTAAAACTCCTGTGATACTGGACAATAACATACCGACCTTCTCAGAGTTATTTCCAATTGGTACTCTATTGAACAAAGTGGTCTAATGAAGAAGGCATATGCACTGAATAAAGCAAGAATTAAGATCTATATTTACCTAATTTCTTACATGAGAAATTATGGGGTTTGTTTGGGACATTATAGCTGCTTCTTAGATAAATATATGAAGCAAATTGCTTGAATGCTTGAATAAAATACTAGGTATTTTATTAAATATTCTTGCATACTGTAGATCTGAATGCTAGATCCATGCTCTCTGAAACAACTATTTGAACTGTAACACTAGTTTTCAAAGTTTCCACAACTAGCAAAAGAGTAGGAAAAATACATAGGAAGATTATTTGACTAACCTTTCATGAAGAAGCTAATAGAAATGGGGGTGGGGCTGGGAAGGGGGAGAGAAACACCCCAAAACACTTTTTAATGGCACATTAAGTATTGTTGTCAACAGTTAAATTAGTAAATAAGCAGAGATTTGCTGAAGTGACAGTAATGAATCTGAGACTTTTCCAGAGTTGTTATATGCTTGTGTTAAGTGCAGGTGGTTTGAGTAAAGCAGGAACTTGACAGAGTGCACTGAAATTATTTTTTTGCACTGATTTAATTGATTGTTTCTGTTTCCAAGCTTTATGTGCATGGTGTTACACTTGGAGGAATAATGCACATATTGCAGCTGTGCTACATTTTTGCAACAAGTAGAATATAAAGGATAGGGTAGTTCAAGAAAGAAGAAAAAAAGAGTCTTCTGGCTAGGCTAAAATTCTGAAACCTTTTATTTCCTCTAACATTTCTTCAGCTGAAGTCAAAATTACTCTTGAAATTTTTGTGACTGTATGGTTGTGGCTTTAATATTAGCACTCCCATGTGGGTGTGTGCCCATAACAATAGATACTCAAGTCACTGAATGTTTGAGGTCTGTGTAAATTAATCTCCCCATCCATAATTAAGAAACCAAGCCCTGGATGGTTGAAAGCAAGTCACAGACACAGCTGACTCAGCCAAACACCAGTTGTTTTTCTTCTTGCTATATACAAACATGATTGGCATGGCACTCATTTTGAGGTAAAGAAGAAATGGAAACAATTCAGCTATGAAAGCCCTGTTTATCACCTTGAATATTTTTTCTGTACAGTTGTCTGATACATTTAAAAATCATCTGAACTGCTGAGCAAGAGAAAAATAGATTTTCTGCAAATGCATTCTGACCACATTGTGGAACTGCCAGAACACTGCTTGAATAGCTTCTTAGTACTGACAGTAACAAGAACTGAATATAGCCTTCATTTAGAAATGGCTCTTTAATTTTTATCTCCCTTATTATTACTTACATACAGATTTTTTTTTTATTTCTTGTTATTGGCAGGCACTGACCAATGTTTTAAACTGTTAAGTGGAAGTGTTTAATATATTCCAATTTTTATCTCAGCTGTTCAACATTTAATGAGAGGAGGGAGAAATCAAGCTGTTATGCTATTTAACATTTAACTGTAATGGGATTTTAAATAGAAATTTCAGGATCTAACACTGTATTTCTTTTTCATTCTAATAAAAAGAAATGATCCTCAGGAAAGACTGAAACTGGTCTTTAGGTAGATGGAATGCAATGTCACAGAAAGAGAGGAGACAAACAGTTCAGTGTAAAGCTCGCTGTTCCCTCTGGACCAATTCCTCTTCTGCAACAAACTCCATTGAAAAGGTAAATGGAAAAAATCTTACAGCAGTTTCACTTATCCTTTTTTTAGGGGTCAGAAAGTGTTCTATATTTTACGTTGTTGCCTTATTTATATTTCTTCTTCTGTAATTTATACCATTGTTGTATAACAATGCTTAGCAATAATGGAAAAAAAACAAACCCCAAAGTGTATATAATTTAAATGTAGCTAAGTTGATGGGTGGTTGTTATCATTTCAGCTCTGGTTGTCTTGCAGTATTAGCGATACACTGCTGTGTATGGACAGATTTTTCATATTTTACTTTCATCTGTTTATAGTTAAAACAGGTAGAAACTACTTTGCGGTGGTGAATGGCTGGAGAGCAGCTCTGAGGAAAAGGACCTGGGGGTCTGGATTGGTGAAAAGCTCAATAAGCTGATGAACCTGCAGTGTGCACATGCAGCCCAGACAGCAACTGAGTCCTGGGCTTCATCAAGAGAAGCATGGCCAGCAGGGCAAGGGAGGGGATTCTGCCCCTTTACTCTGCTCTTGTCAGACCTCATCTGGAGTAGTGTGTGCAGTTCTGGAGCCCCCAGCACAGGAAGGACATGGGAGTGTTGTAGTGGGTCCAGAGGAGGGCCACAAAGGTGATCAGAGGGCTGCAGCAGCTCTCCTATGAGAACGGGTTACATGAGTTGGGACTCTGCAGCCTGCAGAAGAGAAGGCTTCCAGGAGACCTTATAGTGGCCTTCCAGTATCTGAAGGTGGCCTACAGGAAGGCTGGGGAGGGACTATTTACAGGGTCTTGTAATGACAAGACAAGGGGCAATGGGTTTAAACTGTCAGAGGGGAGATTTAGACTGGATGTTAGGAGGAAGTTGTTTACAGAGAGGGTGGTGAGACACTGGCACAGGTTGCCCAGGGAGGTTGTGGCTGCTCCCTCCCTGGAGGTGTTCAAGGCCAGGTTGGACAAGGCCTTGAGTGACCTGTTCTAGTGAGAGGTGTCCCTGCCTATGGCAGGCGGTTGGAACTAGATGATCCTTGAGGTCCTTTGCAACCTTACCATTCTATGATTCTATAAGAGCATGCAACTTTTGTTCAGGTGCTTACCAGGCACAAACAGGCACCACAAGTCAAATTCACACAATATAAGTAATTAATAGGTAGCTAGGACTAACAGATTACTAGGTTAAACAGTAACATGCTTACAACTCCCAATAAGAACACTGATGAGTCTTAGCTGGCCAGGGTGTTTCCAATATGGTGGGGAAAATTGGTCTCTGTCATTTGTTATCATGAGCTGATCTGTGGTGTTACTGAGTTATCTTTCCAGTTTCTATTTTTCTTTCCTGCTGTATCTTTTATCTTAATTCTTTTACCATCTAATGTCATTCCAACAACAGCATTGTCACTTTAGCTTCTTGTCTTTTCATGGCTTCAGCTCATGTACTTCCTCACAGATTAACAATTTTCTCAGTAAAACCCAGACAATGCAATGCTGCATCAAACTAGGCCTGACACAGCTAAACAACTGGACAAGAGTGATATATGGAGTGGTGGAAGATAACAAAGCTTCAAGTGATCACGAGAAATCCACTAATATAAGAAAATACAAATTTACTGTTGTGTATATTTCAAACCTTTTGAAAGAAGGAGCAACCCCAGGGAGTATTGAAGCACTCAACTGTTCCTTGATGGCCAAGTGCAAGGGTAAGTTTGTTTCCCTGCAAATGTACTGTTATTTCCATGAACTTTTTACCTCTTTGACTTGGTACTTCTACCTGCTATTTTAAAATTAATTAAGGGATCATACACTTGGGGTAGGAAGTGTAGAAAGCATTCTACTTTCTGTTTTTGAAAGCTGTGTGCTTGTTTTCATCTCTGTACATTATTTTTACGATTTGCAATAACGACCAGCAGGTTTCTCTCCCAGGTGTTTTAAAAGCCTCCTTCACGTTGACAATGCTCACCATTGTATGTGGCTGAAGAATGCTATAAAAATGCCGGGTTTGTACTTATTTTCGCCCTCAAATCTTCTGCCTCTGCCATCCGAGTTTAAAAAAGGACTGGGCGCAGCTCTACGTTTATCATTCTGTGCCTTTTAAATGAAGAATCTGGACCTTGTGTTTGGAGTTGGACAGGTGAAGTTGTAGCCCTGGGCTAGCACTTGCCGCAGGCCGGGCCGCGATGGGTGAGAACGAGAGCTGCCCCCTGGCCCACCGCCGCTCTGCCGGGAGTTTGCAGCTAGCTTCCCCTAGCCTTCGCTCCTACATAAACTTCGCCAGACTGTTTACTGTCACCTCCCCCGTCCTTTTGTTTCCCCAGCCAGCTCACGACCGCCTTCCCCGCCTTCCGACGGCCGCTTTTCCTGTCAGCCGAACCCCGGCCCACCCGGCAGTTGCTCCCCGCCCCGCCTTCCGCGGCTGCCCGCGGCGGGACCGGGCCCCACCGCTACCCGCTCCGGGGCGGGGGCGGGCCGCGGCGGTGGCAGCCCGCCTCAGAGGAAGTGATGGAGGCCGAGGGAGGAGGAGGAAGAGCAGCCGCTGGTAAGAGGGGAGGGAGAGCGCTCGGGAGCTCCCCTGTGGCCCGGCCTCCTTCGCCCCTGTCCCGTCTCTCCCCTCACGGCGGCCGTCGCGCTCGCTTCTCCTCCCTCCCGTTTCTGCCCTCATGCCGGGCCGGCTGCCCACCCGCAGAGGCTGGACGGCGGTGCCTGGCTGACGCACCGCCCGCCCGGGCCGTCCTGTCCGGGGGCGCCGCCGGCGCCACCTCTCCCCTCCTGTGAGGAGCCCGCCGCGCGAAATGGCGGGGGCGCCCCGGGCAGGCGTTCCCACAGCGGCCAGACCGCTGCGAAACACTTGGGCCTTTCTGGGAAAACTTCGCTTGCCCGCCTGCGGTCCTGACCGGACGATCTCCGGCTCTTCATGGCCGTACTCCCTGCTTTCATAGGATCGCGTGAGGGAGACGGTTCAGCCTGGCTTCGCCGCTGCGCGGAGCGAATACCCGTGCTGCAGGGCTTTTTTCCCTTTCTCCAAGCGTACAGGGAACTTTGATAAGTTTTCGGTTGGTCCATACCTGTTCTGAAGCAGAGAAGAACAGGCCAGCTTTAGTTCCACACGTGGCGCTGGTGACAGGCTCATCTCCAGGCTCCTGTTTCCAGTACGCGCTTGAGAGGTCTCGGCACAGGTGCCCGCGTTTAGGGATTTAATGCCTAACTAGTTGAAGCCTATTGAAGAGCAGAGGGAATATTGTGTTAAAACCACCACTTTTTTATGGCGGAGTCTCAGGCAGCATCAGCAAGTGTTTACCTAGGTTGAACAAAAGCATGGTTTAACAAAAGAAGCATGGTGTAATGGGGACAAAAGGAGCAATAAATACGCTGTTTCTAGACCACAGAAGAATAATTTGGTTATTTTGGTGTGGAGATAACATAAAGGCTTTCTATACTGCAGACTATTTACCCTTTCTTTAAGTGTATTCAGTAAAAAGCTCTGTGTGCTGGCCATGAGCTGTCTGCAGAACAGGAAATACCTGGCCTCTAATATTTTTTTTTTTTTCGATGGGGGTCGAAAAGCAACTCAATCCTCATCTCCTTTCAGCAAGAGTTAATTTACCTGTTTGTGGCAGTAGGCAAAGAGCTGCTCTGCCTAGCAGAGGCCAGTAGAGACTACTCAGCTGTTCAGTACATGGCGGACTTCAAAATGAACAAACATTATGTTGTTTCCCAAATGGGGATGCTCTTAGTGCTTGGTAAGGAAGCCGATTTTAGGACAGGTGGATCTACTGCACATGCTCCACCATGAATTTCCAAAGGAATCTGGTGTGTGTACTGTTCCTGGTTTATATTTGACTAGGAGCACTTCCAGGAATCTCTCTTCACGCACTTGTTTGGATGAGAGCCCATTGCATCACCTCAGTTAGCTTTTGCATTGCTTTCCCTCTTGCTCTGTTTTTATACTCTTCTTTCTTAATTTGTCACGCTAACAGGTAAATGGAGAGAAAGTGAATTTATCTTCTGAAATGCATTTTGAGTTGCTGCCATTTATCTAAAGCACCTACTTCATCCCCTTCAGTAAAATAATGATGTCGTTCATTAGTTCCTCTAAGCTGCTTATGGCTAAATGCACCATAGTCAGATTGCTCTATTTTCTCCCTTCTATCAGCCACTTAGGAAAGTCAAATATTCATAATAATATTTTGGGTTTGTGTGTGTTGTGGTGTTTGTTGGTTTTTTTTGTTTTTTTTGTTTTTTTTTTAAGGCTCAATTCTTCTTATGTTTTTAAATAAAACATCTGTAGATGAATGGGACTTGGTTTTTCATGTCCAAGCAACTGTACTGTTGAGTACTTCAGGTGATGTTTACATTTCCCCCCCTGACTCCCCCCCAACTTAATTTCTCTCAAATATAGTTTAGAATATTTAGAATAGTTCTTCCACCTTTTTCCTCCTTTAGGACAGTTATTAATTTTAGACATCATCTGAGTTTTGATTTATTATACCTGTGTTTAAAATACTTGGCAATAGGCTGAGTATGCAACACACTAAGAGCATAATGAAATCAGCCATTAGTTCTTCTTGTGCAAATGATGCTTTTCAGTTTATGTTGTGCTGTAATTAAGAAGCTACAACTAGGTCTCCAGGACTGTTCCTGTACCTGTTTTTCACAGGGTAAGATTGCTCACACTTCCAGGTTTCTAAGCCCATTTACAGATCTTAGGCAGACCCTACCATTGAGGAGCAGACCAGCTGTTGACCTAGAACTTGAGGCTTTTGTTTTGAATTCAGGCTTGTCACAATATCTTTTGGTTTTAGAACACTGTGAAAGACAGGTTTCTATGTGTTAGCCATGCAACAGCAAGACTGGGAAGGACATTCAATGAGTAAAAATGTGTATATATATATAGATAGATAGATAGATAAATAGATAGATAGATGATATATATATAGATAGATGTACAACTCTGGAGCCTGAGAAATAGTGAATTACCAGTTGAGAAACTTGTATGTCTAGTTTAACAATTGCATTAATAAAGCCTTAAATTTCCATCTGTCTCTCTAGGAAGATGGAAATTTCCCTACCTTCCATTAAATCCATTCAAATCAGTTTGCAGGCAGTAAAACATCAGCCTGGAAGGTGAAACTATGATATTCAGGTAGCATGTAGGCACTACATATCATGAATGTGGCCCCCGCATATAGAAAAGCTACTCAAAGCTCAAAGCTGAGTCTGATCAACACTGATACTCCTTCAGGTGCTACTAAAATCTCATGTATCGAACAAGTACGATTTTACACAAACTGAGGAATGTGTCTAAGATGTAACGGCCATCATAACCTCTGTGCTTTCTATGCCACAGGTAAGGCAATTTACACAACACAAATATATAGAAGGTCTAGAAGGAAAGAAAACAGGAAACAAAATCCTGACTGCCTTCCTTGAAGGAAAAAGTCAGTCTGAAACCCAGCAAACAAACCTGAGTCCCTTTCCATAATAGCACTGCAGTGAATACACTCCTTCCCTTGGGGGAACATAAAAGAAAACAAAGAACACAGGAGAAAGTCTAGCTGCTTTAAATGTGCAAGTGAGAGGTGTGCAGATGTTGTGATTGTGGGCATGTTTTAAGAACCTATGTAGAAAAGGCTGGTGTGTATTTTCTGCGTAGTGTAATGGTTGTGTACTGAGAGACGCCCAGATGCTTTCTGTGGCAATTCTCAGTTCTTGTGTGTTGTCCTTGAAAAGTGATTGGCAGACCCTCACATGACACATAGCTGAAGTAAACTCTGTCCTGCTCAGTTACTGAGAGGTTTGTAGATAGATGCTTAAAAATGTTGTGTTTGTAACCTTTAGAACTGCTGACCAGTGGCTTGGTCTTTATAGTATTACTGACAACAGATGGCAAATGGCTTCGCTGATGTAATTCTTGCTAGTGTTTCATTCCTGTGAAGTTGCACAGTTTCAAAATCTCAGAAAGTGCCTCCATATTTTTTCTGTGTAATGATTTCAAGCCAAATGAAATAAAAACATTTTATGTTATTCAAATTCCCATGGTGTCATGTGACATTTTGGTAGTGATTGCCTTGCAGCAGTTCCAGATAAATGGACGTTTGGTATCAATTTAAGGCCTGTGTCCTTTAAGTAATGCTTATTAGTACGTAACAGATGCCGTTTAGAAACATTATGCCTTTTAATAGGCTCTGCTTTTAGACTGCATGTTCTCATTCCAGGCAGACTGTGGATCAGGCAAGCTTGGAGGTATGCTGTCTTTTATGCAAAGCCTAAGTCAATTTTCTGCTCTGAAGTCAAGCCATGTGTTTTTCCTTGTTTCTTCCATTCTGGTCATAGCTGCCTTGCTGTGTTTTTCCCCCTAGTCATATCTTTGGCTGATTGTCAAGCCATTACAATCAAAACCTTTTGAATTTTTAACCACCAGCAGTGGTTTCTTTTGTTCCTACAGAAGAGCCTGTGTAAACTGAATTTGAACACTCTCAGCCTTACTGTCAAGAGCACAGCAAGCATGGAGTTAGCCCTCTGTTGCCAGATGGTTTTTCCTTCTCTGCTTCTTCCTCCTCCCAAAAGGAGAAAAAGGGAAAAGCAGAGCCATGCTGATTTTGGAGTACCTTCAAAGGCATGTAGAATAGCTGACACAATGGCACAGAAAAACAAGAAAGATGTTTGCATATTTCCCCCACTATTTGCAGCTGTTTATTAAAGCAAGTTCTGAGGCAGGCGAAGGGGCCTGTGATAGCTAGGGCAGGTGATGTATTAATTTACAACCATATAATAAATTTAGCAGAATAGAAATTAATGGAGGAAGGGATTAATTTTTTTTTTCCTTTTTCCCCCTCAAATGTATTGCATAATTTTAAGACTATACTTGCTGTATAAATTGCTTCTTGCAGATAACTTGGAGAAAGACTACTGGGCTTTCTTAGGCAGACTTACACTCTCTACTGATGGAAGCAGTGTATTTGGCAGATGGAATGCATTAGCAACTCAAATTATGTGGTATCTGAAACTGGTATCCCTGAAAATCTAGGCAGTTTTCTCATGTTTTCATCACTACTTTGTTTTGGGGAACATTGTCCTTTCTAACATCAAACTAAGGTTTCCAGGTACTCTTGGTATGCCACACATACTGCCATAGTTGATATGACATGAAGATGTGTATAGGGTGGCCTTAAGTTTCCCACACCTACTTTGAATAATGTTGATAATAGGGAAGTGTATTTAATGTGTCATTTCAATAGTAACCCTGATTGCAACAGTAGGTGTTTCAGTAACAATTCTGAATGTTTCCTGGTCTCTGTTCTGAAACTGTCCTGTCAGTCTGTCTGGCTTCTCCCTGTGGGATGAAATCATCTTCATGAGGATCCGAGTGATCTTTGCTTTGAATCAGAGGTGAAGCAACCATTTGTCATCTTGAGTTGTCATTTCCTGCCATTTCACTATTCCTTGTTTATCATTATGGGGGACATTATCTTCTTTTCCCTTAAAAATGGTTTTTGACCAATTCATCCTCCTTTCTGTCTTCCATTTTTGTAGAAGATTCTGTTACTACTACCTACATTTGAACTTGTCACTCATAAAAGTTCTAGGGCTGGTCACAGAATCTTTTCTGTCATTTTTCCTTTCAAATCAGTATGATCAGTATGTAGAAAGTACTCAATTCAGATGTTCACAGATTCAGAGATATTAGCAGTATTCCCACTGAATCTATGGAATTTCCTTGAAGAAAACCTGATGTGACCTCAAACCTTAATTTATTGCAATCCTGAATGTCCCTTTTCTTCAGGACTACATCTTTCCTGAGTTGTGTGTGTTTGAGTTTGTTTTTCGGTTGGGTTGGGGTGGTTTGTTTGTTGTTTTTTTGTTTTTTTTTTTTTTTTTTTTTTTTTTTTTTTGGTGTGTGTGTTTTGTTTTGTTTTTATTTAAGCTCTGTGAAGGAGAGTGTTAAATTTGCAGCAGTATGAATTCCTTGATATGTCATACTTACAGCTGGTAGCACTTCCATGGTTTAACATCATACTACTTTTTTTTTTTTTTTTTAAATAAACCCTGTTTCTGGGCTGTAATACCTCAGCTTTTTTCAATTACATTAGGTTAGAACTCCATGCAACTCATGCCAGTCCAGGTGTTCATTCTGTGTGTAGTAGGACAAAAGAGTAGCCTGTTTACACAGATGTATTTTAATTTATCTGTACTATGAGCTGGATGTGGCTTTATTTTGATAACACAGCTAAAGATCCATTTGAGGAAAAGTAGATTTTGCTGGAGCTTCTTTGCTGGAACTTTCAGTATGGGAGATCTGCAGATTAGAGTGGAGCAACAATTCCTTTGATATGCACTTGCCATTGTGTTATCCCTTCAATATGTACTTGCTTTTCTAGCTTTGGAAGCATCTTAAGGTCAGTTCGGCTTAGTAGTTTTTTCCAAAAGAACTAAATAACTGAATTAATTGTTTAATTCCTTTGTCTAATTGTTCCCCATTCCATAAATTGTGCAGATTGCTTAAAGTTTTGGTAAGTAAAATAATGTGTTTTATAGACCTTGGTGACATGAGGTTCTGAGAGCCTTTGTAGCTCATGGAAGTGAGTGGAAATTGAAGGTATTTGGTTATTTTTCAGTTAGGTTTGTTTAGTCTCTGCCTTTGCTTATTTACAATCTGCTATATATATATGTATATACTTAAAAGTTTTTTTCTCCCCTTTTCTGAAATCAGCAGTAAAAATGTGCTAGCAGGACAGGGATGGCCAATACAACAGCATCCTGCATCCAGCATGCCCTGCAGTTGAGTGACAGGTTGCAGTAAAGACATACATGGCTGCTTGGTCTGTTTGGTTACTTAACTGGGAACTGGATTAAATTATTTATTTCTCTTCTACCTTCATTTATTGATTCCACATCAGAAAATTATTTACAGACAGAAACTTGTGCTTAGTTTGTCTTCTAAAGCCCTTCTTGCCATTAGCACTTGCCATTGTGATAGAAGAGCAAGTAACATATAAATGGCATTTTGGAATTGTAACATAGAGACCTGTTAATGCAAATGGATTTTTTTTTTTCATCCTGACATGTTCCAGGGGTGATTGCTCTATTAGTAATGGTGAAAAGCAGTACACTGGGGAAGGACATTGTTTTCATTAGTGATATACACCATGTGGTTAAGAGCTGCCTTGCCATTTTGGACAGGCATCACACCGTGGTGCTTGCCCACTAGTTCCGTTGCCACCACATGTTGTTATGATACTGAAGTTTCACTTACACTGGAACTTGGGGTTTTGACATATACTCGCTCAATTGCATTCAGGATGTGAGAGTCAAGTTCTGTCTCTGCACCCGGGAATGTGCCAAAGACCTCTTCCTTCCTCTGAAAGGTTAAACAAATAATATTGTCTAATGACAACCACATACATAGAGTAGTTCAAGCTCATTGGAAGAAAAGGAGAACAGTTGATGTCAAGCACTGCGTTTTGACACAGAACTCTGACTCCTGTGAGAGTCAGGAAAGCAGTTTTGTATATGTACATGCTTTAGGAAGGCAGAGAAAGTACTTTCTAGATCCTAGACACTGTCATAGTTATGCTGCTGTAGTGTGGCAGTGACAGGCACAGGAGAACAATTTATGTTATGTGAGTTCTTTGTCTTTTTATGTTGTGACTTCATAGGCACTGATAAGAAAAACACCCTTTTGAAGTGGTAGATAAGACATACAGGTAACTGATAAGAAGCCAGACAGAAGGTGAAGTGATTTGTTGGAGGCTGCAAAAACATACCTCTCTTAAGAATAAATCTTACGAGTTCTGGTCTCAGTTCCCTGGTTTAATTATAAGAACACTCACTCCTTAATATTGACATGATATACTGTTTGTGTTGCTGAATGTTTGTCTCATATTACAAAGTGGTTAAAAAAAAAAAAGGAAAATACTTGGACAAAACTGTTAGAAACACTTAAAACTTGACGAGTTGTTCGTTTGTTTTTTTTTTTCTTTTAGTCATAGAAGAAATTGAGAATAAGGTAAAAAACCCCCAAACAGTACTGCTACTACAAGAATTAGAAATATCAAAGTAGATACAAAATAGTAAAATTTGAAAGTTGGAAATGTTAAATTCTATTTTATCTATCTTGTTTCTGCACCACTAGAAATCAGACTTAAGTATATTTCATAATTTTTTACATGTAAAATTTTGTACAAATGTACAAAGATGCAGTCCAAAGACAAACCTTGCGGTGACTGATGACTCTTCTGTAAACATGCAATTCTTAATGGATGCATGTAGTATCATCCTCTGTGTTTGTAGAACATGAAAAAGTAGTTGTAGGATAAATGATTAATTCACTTCAGACATAACATTTTTCATGCTTCATCTATGGTGAGGTTGATGTATTTTGCTTTACAATCTGGCTGCATCCTAAATGCTCTTACAAATCTCTGAAATGGGCTTTTCAACAAGTAAGTCTTTCCTGGGAGTACCAGCGATACCTTAATGCATCTTAACCCAGTGGTGTGTCTAGCTGAAAAAAAAAACTGCATCATGAACGTTGTTGGCTCAAGGAAATAATATTAATAAGCTACATATGAATGCAGGCATAGAAACTTCTCAAAAATGAAAGCAAATATCTAATCATGGTCAAAAAAGACTTAAGTATATTTGCAATACATACTAATGGAAACTTAAATTAAAAACATCTTTACAAAGTGACCAAGATTGCCCCAAGCTGTAGCTGATTTGTTAGGTAATAGCAGAATAGTACAATTAATACATATTTACTAAAATGACTGGTCTAATGAAAGAGAGCTTGAGGGGTATAATGATGATTTAAATTGCTGTAGCATTATATGAATAAGTCTGTGGTTATCTATATTCTAGTTTAATTATTTCTATTGTGGCCCAAGATTTAGCTTCAGAGGATATAGAAGGATCATCACAAAGAATCTTCAGAATATCTGATTGAGTCAAAGCATGTCATTTACCTTCAGGCATTAGAGCAATCTGTACTTTCACTTGTGGAATTCCACATATGAGTGCATGTGCACCATGTGGTTTTTGTTGTATTGAGAATAGATTATTTTACCCATGGAAAAAAATTTCCTGCTTACTTTAACTGATAGAATGAAGTTCTTGCTGAATCTGTAATGAGGAGGATCTGTCTTTAATCTGCAAAAATTAATTTCCAGTTTAAGGTAGAATATTTTATGATTGCATTTGTTATTTGTCTACTCGATGCAGAGCATAAGCATGTTTGTCTTACCTGGCTGGATTCCCACATGTTGATCTTTTAGGATCATAAGTGAAGTGAGCTTTAACCTCTCAAGAAGGGTATTTGTCCACTTCACTGAACTATCATAAAATTAATCTCTCTTCTGGAGAAAATTAGAGATGGAGTAACAATGGGGTTAGAAAAAGCTGAATTCAGGGACCAGGACTGAAGCAAGGGCCTTAGTTTATGCCTCCCTGGCAGAGCTGCTGATGTCTTACACTGGGGTACCTATAGTCACTGGAAGTTAATATCTCATAAAGATGAGTTGTATGGGCATTGCCTACTTGGTTCTATGGCTGGTTTTAGCTGTAGCTTTTCACTTTAAAAATCAAATTCTTAGTGAAAACTGATGACAGATCACTAGAGTGAGAGGAGATGCTCTTACACATCCGCACTTGAGAATGAGGTCCAGACTGCTCCATGGAAACAACAGAGAGGAGAAGCAGCAGCAGCAGCATTAGTTTTCACTTTGAAATCTGTTTTCTGTGCTTGAAATGGAAGTATGCCCATTCAGATTTCTCATTTATTTCTCTCTAGATAAGTTTTTTCTTTTCAGTGGAATTGTATGGAATTGCATGTGCTTCCTCCTCCTTTACCCTCAGTGCTGGTGCCCTGTAAAAGCCAAGATCTGGTATCTGTCTGTAAACCTACATTGTCAGTGCAGTGTAGAACCTGCCTTGACCTTGTTTGTTAGCTTTGGCTATTTAAGATGGGAGCCACTTCAGCACGGATGGCAGGAATCCCTCTAGCTCAACAGGCCTTGGGGTCTAAATTAACTTTCCTTATGGTTTATGGTCCCTCCTCTGTGGCTGCAGCAAGGAGCCCCTTTCTTATAACTGCCCCTCCTACCCCCCTTTGCTCTCCCCTTCCTTGCTCCCTCCTTCCCTTCCCAGATGGTAACTCTTTGTGCACATTGCCTGTCTGAAAGAAGGGCTTGCTGGGTGCCTAGCAGATTGGCTGCCTAGCAGATTGGCTGCCACAATGTGCTCTTTTGTTGCTGCTAGGTAAGATCAAGTTCGAAAGAAATACTATAATTTGGTTAAAAGGCTGTCCTTGGAATGTCACAATTTCGGTATC
Source organism: Eubucco bourcierii (assembly GCA_013396675.1). Taxonomy (NCBI): domain Eukaryota; kingdom Metazoa; phylum Chordata; class Aves; order Piciformes; family Ramphastidae; genus Eubucco; species Eubucco bourcierii. The sequence goes on from VWZE01023696.1 coordinate 2,559,806, forward strand.
CCAAGCTGCTGATAAGGGGTCTCAGACTGAGGCAATCATAGGAGACTAGTGCTGCTTTGCTTTTAAAACAACGTTAAATTATTTTGCCTTTGATTTTGGAACCTCTGTAAGATCCTGTTAGCCAGTAATAATTCTCATATTCAAATGCCTAATAGCAACAGTTATGGTTAGATTTTGCCAAGAGGTTTGTTTGTTTACACTATAAACAAAAAACACAAAAGGGACAAGAGCACAAATACAATTTCTTGGGCAAATACAGTTTCTTCATACTGGGAAAAACTGAGAAACACATTAGTTAACAAAAAAACCCAACAAAACAAAACAAAACCCATCCAAAAAACCCAAACAAAACCCCACACTAAAAACCCAAACCAAACTTGTGATTTTTCTTCTGCCTATGGCAGTTGATCAGCATTAGTGGTATGTGCATGTGTATGCAGGTTTGGGGAGGACGTTCACAAACACCAGCCTCAGCACAACTGGTTTCTCAAGGACGCTCCAAGGGTCTGTATTGTTCCTAATGGAACCTCAGTCTTACTCTGTCTCTCCCCCTGTTCCCTTATATACAGAAACCAAGACAGATTTAGTTTCTTCATGAAAAATATTTAGGTTTAGACAGGTTCAATAGAAGTCTAAAACCTTGTCTTTTTTTTTTTTTTTTTAAATAGAAAAATGTACTTCCAGGAAAAACTGTATTAATGGAATTGCTCAGTAGTTCTCCCTAATGCATCATTATTTAATCTGTGACATTATTTTATCCTTCAAATGGTCGCTGTTAGCTTAGAATGCAAGCATATGATGTACCAGAAAGTTCGTGTAACTTTGAAGGTATTAGTTGTTTTGTTCAGTGAGGACAAAACATTATTGTGATTAATAAGTTGCTTTGGCAGGGTGTAGCCTTGTAAGCAGCATCTCATGAATAGTATTTATTAGCACGGCTAATATTTTTCTTTGTGCTAAACTGAAGCCTTATATGCTGCTCTTTGGCAAAGAACTAATTTACTGGTAAATTTACTTCAGAAAATTACTAAAATTTTAAATAATAATCTTTAATTTGTTTACCTTATGGGGCTGCTTTCCTTGATAGTGTTACACAGAGCACTGGGGAAGGCTGCTGCAGAAGGAAATTGCCACTGCTAAGTGCTAGCTCGGATTTTATAATGTGACTCAACTTGCCAGTGTAGCAATGCTGGTTTCTCTCCCATTTTGTCACATAAAACCTACTATGAAAACCGTTTACAGAGTAGCTTCTGTTCAGCATTCTGACTACATAGCTTTGCTGTCAAGCTTCAAGATGTAAGCTGATTGCTTGCAAAGGGCAGGAAAACAGTGTTTAAAGTATTTTAAGCAGTGCTGGGTGGTGGTGAATGATCAGTTGTAGTTTCTTGCCTTTTTGCTGGATCACTACCGGAGGGAGGATGGTGGGAGTGTGGATGAATAGTCTGACCTAGTACTGCAAGTCCTGTGCTCCCACTTTTACATGGAAAGGTATCATTTTCAACATGGTACTTCCATGATTCATAGTTTCTGAATCTTAATACAGACAGTTCTTGCAACAGCCCCTGTAAGACTGTTGCAGTTGTTTACTTTGCGTGTACTATTAGTGAGGTTATTTCACATTAAACCTGGGTCACAGGAACTGCCATGGGAGAGCAAACCATGATTTAAAATGGAGGATTCAGAATGGAGACTCCAACTATACCAGTATGGTGGAAGATTTTGTCCTCACTTTGGGGCTTACAAAAGTTACATGTGTAGCTTGGTAACTGAAAGCCTCTTAAATTGAAACTATTTCCTTCCTGTGATAGAAGACTGTTACCCATCTTCTGAAGTTCTTTATCTTGGGCTGGTGGCGAACCACCTCTCAGTCTGGTTTGCTTGTTCCTCAGAAGCACCAAGTTGGATCTTGCCTTTAGCTAACAGGCGTCAGATCTACATAATTTTTGGTTACATGCAGTTAGCAAATACCTTGCATGAATACCCTTTAACATTGAGTCACATGGATTAAAAGTTATGTTGCACAAAAGATGATGGTTACTATTTTGGGAACTCTTATGCAAGTAAATATTATTTTACATTATTTAATTTTTGTGAAAGTGCCTAAATGAAGCTACTAAAAAAAGAGAAAGAGAAAACTAATGATAAACAACAGATCATGGACTGACCCATAAAGGGGCAGGCTTCCAAGAAAGAGTGGAAGCTTTGGAATTCTTTTCCTGTTGTATTTTTGGACAGTAATAAAACTCAGGCTGTATTTTGAAGATTTTTTTTTTTTTCTCTTCCAGCTTTAAAGTAACTTCTAGAGGAATTTGAGGCTATACTTGTTGAATTCAAAGGAAACAAATGTGGTTTGATACTGCTATAGTTCTACTATGTAGAATTGCTTGTCAAGAGGTAAATAACACATAGACAAGTTTTTACCATCATTACCGTTTTATACAGAAGGCTCCAATGGGAACAATAAGGGCCCAGCTACACCCATCAACTTCTGAGGAAACAGATTTTAAGATGCATGTTTCTTGGTTCATTTAAAAAGAAAAAAATATCTTGCATTTTATTTTAACTACAGGTTGCCTTTACTTGGTAGATACGTTAGAAGGAGACCCAGAAGTTTTGCAAGCAGATGCTGAAATCTACTATGAAAATCTCTTGAAGAAATCGTCATCCACTCATGATGTTTTTTCGATCCCTGGAGGAGAAGAGGTAGTAGGCTGATGTTTTTTGTGATACAAATCAGGTGCTTGCAAACTAGTTTGTTGGTTGTACTCAGAGTCGGTCTGTGAATAGGGGTAAACTGGTGTGGCTGGACTACAAATCTCTTAAAGTCAGTAAATTCTGCATTATTTTAAGTAGTTTGCGTGATGCAAATGAGAGCAAAGCTTAAACTACAAGTCTAAAACTCATTGAGTGTGGCTGAGGGTTCAAAGTATTCAGTTGAGCTTTCCATCGTGACCTGAAGACCTGAATCAAAAACGTATTTGGTATATGTTTACACCATGGCACAACTCTGTGTTCTGCCTCCACTGTCCAGTTCACACTGGTATTGTGATACAGTGTAGCTTTTGTTTCCAGTCTTTCCAATACTTAGAATCATAGAACCTCAAGGATCATCTCGTTCCAACCCCCTGCCATAGGCAGGGACACCTCCCACTACTACAGGTCACTCAAGGCCTTATATGGATAAATTTAAATATAATTTTTTTCCAAAGGAATTCTGATCTTTGATGGTGGCATGAGTAGTGTAGGTGCCAATGCTTTAAGGTCCATTCCTGGCCACATGAGGGGAGTGAACTGGAGAGGGCTGATTAGCCTGTTAAAAATTCTGACTTCAGTCAACCTGGGAAACCTTTCATTCTGGCCATTTTCTAGGTCATGAAAGATGTACTGGGCTAACTGTTACTGGGCTGTCAAACCAATAAGTGGATGAGTTGAAATAGTTGTTTGGAATATGTTGGCTTTTCTACAATTTAGGAAAATAATATGCAGTATTTTCCAGAAAAACACTGAGGTGGGAGACTTCATCTTTAAGAATGATTGTAACCAGCTTTTAATACTCTTTTAATGCCCTCTAGTGGACCCTGTAGGGTTAAATACAAACAAACCTGAACATGCAAAGATTCCACATGCCTCAGTTTAGGACTTCTATGTCCTTACACCAACCTTTCATGCCTGGTTGTATTTTTGACTCATTTTCTGTTCTGTTAGAAGTGAGGGTGGCTAAAAACCCCAGGTGGTGCTGTGTGTGTTCTTGCAATAGGAGCACAGTTAAAGGTGGACTTCTGGTTTTTGATTCAGAACTGTCTTGATTTTGTGGCTTGTCATCAGATCTTAAATAGATCACATGACTGCTTTGAGTCTCATAGCAACACATTTCTCTTTGCATTCATTTAATTCAGGTCTAATCTAATCTGCAGTCAGCTAGTCAAGGGCATGAGTAATGGTAATGTTCTTTCTGTATTGTTTTTTTTTCCTTATACTCTATAATAAATAGTTCAAAGAATATTGATATTTTGCAATTAAAAATAAATTAAATGAAATAAGGTAAAACTCCTATCCCCAGTGAACATCTCAGCTAACAATCTCTATTATATAACTATAACAACCTGAAGGAGGATGATTTCGGTGTCTGAATAATGGCTGCAGTTACCAGGGTGGTTTTTTTTTTTTTTTTCTCTATGCATCTGAATTAAAGCAGGTTTCAAGTGGCAGGAGTGGCAACCACGAATAATTATTTAGCAAGTGTGAAGTGACTGTCAGCTCACTTGCTCAGGGCACAGAACTTCTTTTTGGTATGGCGTAGTCTTTGGTCAAGCATTCAGTGCATAAATAGCAAGGATTATTGCAAGTCAGGGTGGAAGCCTTTTGGCAGCTTTCATACACAGAAGGCTATGCTTGGCACATGCTCTTGGTGTTAGCACCTGTGAAAGAGCACATTACTTTACAAACCAAAATAACAATCACAGCAGTATTGGAAATAGTACTGGCCTTTTTGTTCCAGCAGTGCTCCAAGGTGCCATAATGACATTGATGCTGTTACATTTGAGGCACGCAAAGAATGGCCGAACATCCAGAACAGTCTGAGATTTCAGAAAACTCATAAATACAGATTTCAGGCAGTTTTCAAGTCTTTTTTTTGGAGTCCACTGTTTACATAGATGATCCCAGGATTCTGGCACTCACAAACTAGTGAACACTGCTTTCAGCTTGAAGTTGTTATCTTGTATAATCCATATTCATAGTACTGCTTCCATGCACTGAGAAATATTAAATGTGTCACGTGACTGATTTGAGTTTCATAGCAAACTGACAAATGGGTGCAATTAGAGAGAGGCACACCCACACACACACAATGGACCAGATTTTTGAAAGTACAGTACATACTGTGCTAAATTATACACGCTCTTTGCCTGTACCTAAACTTACATGAGAGCGTTTGCAATATTCATATGGAAATCGTCATCTCCATGCATATAGAGCTGTTTGAGCACAGTAATTTTGTGTTTATGTGCCACATCATTTAGAAGTTTAGTCTAAGACTGAGAGCTTGAGAGCTGCATTTTGATTTTAGCTTTGCCTGCAACCTTGTGCCAATTATCTATCCTCCCTGTGCCTTGCAGATAAACTGCCCAGGCACTGCCTTAGTGCTTTGATACTCCCTGTACCCTGAGGCTTAATTCATTGTTTGCAAAACACCACAAGTACTCAGCTGGACGATGCTGTAAGAAGTGCAAGTTGTATTTGCTTTTATTTGATGTGTCTGGTCTTTCATAACACCATTTGTCTGTGTCTAACATTGTTCAAAGCCAGGTTGTGAACGAGTCATAAGTCGTCAACATTAAGACCTTCCCTAACTTGGGTAGCTTGATTTCTTTTAAAAGAGCCTTACTTATGTTAGCACATTATGTATGTTTCAGTGCCTTGAAGTTCAGGATTAAGAGACTGTTGGGCTGAGTTTATACCATAAATATTAGTAAAACATATTGTAAGTGGATTGGAACACATGAAATACTTCTTGGGAACTTTGAGATACAAAAGGCTACAGGGCTTGTTTGTTTTTTAGGTTAAACTTGAAGATTCCTGTGTGTGTTTTGTCCCTCTCTACCGAAATAATCCTACTTGCAAAGTGTTGCTGTTAACTGATCCAAAGGATAAAGAGACAGGTTAGAATTGGTCAAAATATTTTAAAATTTGAGTAGCTGTACTTAATTTGTTTTAAAGATGATCTGCTTGTTTGCATGTTGAAATATTTCAGGGGCTTGTTTTATGTACAAAATAGATTCAATTTACCTGTGAGGGATTTGTGTTGGTGGGCTACTGGTTAGACTGACAATCCGGGCTTTTAAATTCTCTGCGTTAACTATTGGTAGGTGAAAAACCATCCTAGGTAAATGTTATTCTTCCTGGGTTTGTGATATTTTTCTAATTCCAATTTTATTAAATGTGAAATTGAGTGCGTTATAGTTTGGATGGAATTCTGAAATCCTTAAGGAAGACCAAATAGAAATCTTATTGATTCTTAATCATATTATTTTTACTTTATGGTGTCTTCACTTTGTATTTTCAATCCTAGGTTAAATTGACTCCTGTTACCAGTACTGATGTGTGAGGACTAAACTGGGAGTGAAAACATGCTCAGGAATTGAGTTAAATGAATTTTATTTGGTAGTGGTCTTCAAACTCTACCAGTTTTGCCTTGCTCACTGCTAATAATGCTGTTGTTTTCCTGTTACAGCCCTGTGCCAGCTGGACAGGGATACACTGCAACTGTGTGACAGGCAGTAGAAGTCAGCATGTGCTTAGTGGCGTTTCATGAGTCACTGCTTAGTATATCAACAGGTTATTTAAGATTTGATCAGTAACTGCAGCTAAGTTTTACCTTGCTGTTATCGGGATCACAGTGCTACCAAATATGGCAAAGAAACTCTCTAAGACGGACGCTGGTGTCAGAAAGCAACATTCCTCTGAATTTGTTGCCGGACACATGGGGATCGATCCACCCAATGTGTGTCGAACGAGCATTGTACAGAGAATGTATGTTGACATTTTATGCATATTCACTGATTTTCCAAGAACTTCTTACAGTATTCATACATTTTCCTGGAACTTACTAATACATGCAGCTGATGCCTTGCGCATATTCCTTGGGTTATTTGGCATGATTCTCCTACCTCATCAGCCCCAAGGCCAGCCATGACCAATTTGCTTCCCTGTATCTTCCTGTCCTTACATTCTTGAATGCTCAAATTCCTTATACCTTGCCTAGCTCAGCAGTCCTTTTCTGTTCAACCTAGCAAGCATCCCTAAAAGCATCGTTAGTTATGTATTTCTTTAAGAGTTCTTCATGCTTTTCTACATGTTATCAAGAGTATCTTCAGACACAGCCTGGTTTCTTCCTACTTACTGTCTTAAGCAAATGTCTTTGAGTATGGAATGTGAAAAAATTGAGATGTAAAAGAAGTAGTAACTGTTTATACCAGTCATTAAGAGGAAACTTGACTCCAAGTTGCATAGCACCTAAGGCCCAGTTTGTGACCCACCTAGATTAAATGAGGAGCACTGGAGCTGTTGTGAAGCAATAGGTTGTAGAACTTTTGAAACATCTCCAGCAAAGACACAAACCTATGCATTGACCCATTGTGTCATTTAGGGAATACGGAACACACAAAGCCTCTTAAACTTCCTCGTTTAGGGAATACAGAATGCACAAAGCCTCTTAAACTTCCTGATGTGGCAGCAAACTTGTGATGTCTGTCATTAAAAGCATAGTTGTTTTTTCTTTTCTAAAAGGATAAGCTATAAACTATGCCTGAAAGGCTTTATTAGCAGGTATTCTTAATCCAGCAAAGGCAAAGCAAACATGTTTAGTACTCTCTGTAAAGTTCTAAAATGTATCATGTAACAATCTTTGCACTCCTTGAACAGGTACTATTAGCATCAGTAAGTGTTCATTGTTCAGTCTAAATCCTGTAACCAGGAAATATCTTCATAAGGACAAAACCCAGATTCAAATCATCTGTGGTTAGAGGCAGTTTCTGCAATGTTTTCCAGCTCCTTTTACATATGATTTCAATTGGACATTTGCTAATGGGTTGTGATTCACATAGCTGAAGGTAGGAGAGCTTTCCACATTATAAATCTAGTGAAAAGATTTTCTTGTCCCTCTAAAACTATTGATAGAGCATTATTTTCCTGCCATTAATTTATATATTCCATTAACATATTTCTGAAGAGATAGTCACTGGTGTGATAAAAGAGAGAAGTGTCTGTGCAGCACAACAGACTTGCTCTGTAAGTGCAGCTGTGCATGCCTACTGATTCATGCAAAAAACGTGGTTGAAAACAACATTAAGTTAAACTACATGACAAGAATGGAAATCTGTGACAACTGCAATGCAAAAATAAAGAATTATTAAATAAATGCACATGAAAGCACTGCATTTAGCACACAACTTCAGTTAAATGATCTGATAGTATTAGGAACAATGAGAATTAATGAGATACATGTACACAAGGAGAAAATAATTTCCCACAGGAACATCTCAAGCAAGTCCACACTGGAGCCTAAATTATATGATAGCTATCTCCATTAAAAACTTAAATGTAGCAGAATAAACACCTTATTATGTTAGAAGCAACAGACTGACTGACTACTGTGACCCCCTTGCAAAACTTCAGCTTGAGTCCCAGCCAATGGTCACAGAAGCAGTCACAGAGATCAGTGAGTCTGGTTAGTTAAAGAGGCCTACATCATCTGGCTTTTAATATTTTCTTTTAAAGGTATGATTTAAAGGATATTACTGGAAGTTCTTTGTTTTGGATTTTATGTGCTATAAACATGTGGCCAGCCTTCCTACACACATTGAATTTGACTGAAGTGATTTTTTTCTTTAGATCAGTTTTAATAATTTTTATAAGTTCTCTAAAGTCTGCTGATGTGTATGTGCATACCTAGACATATGGATATATATATATATATTTGAAGAATTTTGTCAGAATATTTTTCTCACAGTTCAGCAGATTGGGAATTGACTCTTGAGGCAGTAGGCTGTCTTAACGTGGCAAGTCCACCTGAATTTGCTTACCTGTATGACCATTTGTTCTGACTAGTGAACAGATCATATTATTTAGTAACCAGTTCCTTCACAAACCCCCCAATATTTATTAACTTAGTCATTGTTACAGGAGATGTTCAGAAAGTTGAAACACTGAGTAGATGGCGTGATTTTTTTTTCCTCCCTTGAGGAAAAGCTTTTCTTGTGAACACAAGTTTCATGCAGACAGGAGAGGCAAACAATCTTGCTGTAGCTGATCTCTTCTTTTTCTTCTGCGCTCCAAGGTGCATCTCCGTTTTACTTTTACTTCACACCAGTGGTGCTCTTAGGAGCAAATTTTCTGGTTGTCCGCATGTGCTTCAATTCATTTCAAGGAGTGGTTTCAGAGTGGATGAACCAGATTACTTTGTGTGTGCTCTTTACTTTTGGCTGAAATGAATTTAGGAGTGCTCCAGAAGCACACTGATCTGGTCCAACCTTTAATAGGCTTTTAGTTTTCAACACCAGGCTAAAGTTTGTGAATATCAGATTCTCTGCCCCAGAGGTTTTGCTGGGGTTAACCACACACCTGGGCAGTACTTTAATCTCAGTGAGAAAGCTCTATACCTTTTATCTCTTCTGTTCATATGTGATGGGATTTCCCCTTTCAACATCATTTCTATTTGCATCTGTAATGGTTAAGTGTTACATAGATAAAATGATGTATATAATACTTATGAAATAATATCCACTGTAATGTATTTATTTTCCCTTCAATTCAATTCCTAAGGAAAACATTGTCTAGGATTCTGTTCAAAATTCTAATAGTAGAGACTCTGGGAAAATTCTGAATTTAGCAGTTTAGTTTGCCTGTGAAGAGCTTTGAAGTTTGATGGTATTTCATTATTATTTAATATAGGTTAAAGGGGAGGTGATTCCAGCACTGAGATTTATATCTAATCTTCTTGATCAGATGGTCTGTCCAGAAGTAATGTGTAGCTTGTAGTTTGAAATGACCTGCATATTTCAAAGAGAAAATGGATATGGTAGCTTTTCCTTGGAACTTGGTCTTGGTTGGATGCATTTTTAATTTATTTTTGATGGGCTGAGTATTTTGTTCTGTTAGTATATCTGTACAGATATTTTTATGAGCATGTAAATTGTGTTGTAAGGGCTTACAGAGCATAGCATGGGTGATTAACATCTTTATAACACTAAATAAACATACCCTATTGTGCTACTTTCTGTGTGCTGTATATAATAATTTACAATAACTGTTAGGTGCCATGGAACATTTATCACAAGACATTTGCTACAAATCACTGAGTAAAGCTTGAATTGTAGAAGAAAATGTAATTGGCTGCAGGAAAGATATCTGTCTTGGATACTTGAATGGCTGCCATTGCTGCAGCATCTGCATGCCTCCCCAGCTTTAATGTATTTATTTTGATAAGACTCTTAGGAGGTAGAAATGCTCCTATTCCATCTTAAAGACAGGAATGTGGGGAACACAACTATTCAGGGTATGCCAGTGCTGCAGAATGCAGTTCAGCATGAGTTCTCTGAGCCTCTCTTGTTACCAGAGCTGACCTAGACTCTGTTACATGGAACTGCTCATTGGAGTAATTTACCGTTCTCTCCTTCCCAGATGGAAATCTGGCAAAAGGAACCTCTGTAAGTGTGTTATCCATGTGAAATTTTGCTATGATTAAGATAAAGGTGACTTTTTCTAAGGTAAGGAACGCAGTACATTCTATATGAAACAACGTCAGATGGCATTTCTCATATATAGCACTGCCTTTAGTTTGTGTCTGAGGGATACCATTCCAGTGATTCAAAGACTGGGGGAGCAGTACCAAGCTTGATGCTTGGTATTTTTTTTTTTTTGGTTTGTTTTAGGGTTTTTTTCCTTTATGTGTAAAGTCATGATGTGCACATTTCATTCAAATAGTTGCACACCAGTGTGGGAACATTTGGCCAGCAGAGCCTAGAAAACACAAATATAATCCAGACCTGTGCCGGGAAGGGATCCATGTTTGCCTAGCAAAAGGAGACATTTCATAATCACAATTGCATTATGCTTAGTGCCTGATTCAACTCAATGTTTCTCAGTGCTGCATTCCAAATACCCATAGCGGTATGGAATCGTGTGCTTCACAGCCTCTCAGCTTCTTGCAACACTGAACATTTGCCTGACTGCAAGCAATCAGAGTACTGAGGTTTAGCAAGCTAGTGCTTCCAGAGCAAACCACCCAACTCAGCGTGGCTGTACACCATTAATTGTGACCTGAAATACATTAGACTGAATCCACTTCACTCAGTCGTGCAATCGCAAGATCAAGCACATCAAGTCTTGCAATCCCACAATGATTGTAATCATCTACATCCTGTTTCACAGGGTTTAGGTGATGTGTATAACTTATTGTTGGTAATAACATGATCTCGTATGAGGTGAGCAAAACTGAATGTCTTGGAAGGAACGAGACTGGGTAAGGAGAATGAAGGAACATGTGGTCTCACAAAATATGTTTGCATTTGAAAAAGCGTTCCTCAAAGTTGATTATAAAATGAAAATGAGAATATGGGAAAGCATGGATGGATTTAACTGCAGACCAGATGTTGACTTGAAAAATTATAACAAAAAGCAAAGTACATATGTTTGTGTGAAATCTGGAGGAATGTTTTTCCCTCAAGGAAGGCATCCATATAGATAAGGTTGCTCAAGTAATGTGATGTGACTGTTGCTATGTCAACTAGTGTTCCCTTCCGCACATTTAAATTATTGAATAGTACAGTAAATGTTCTATAAAAGTAGCTCCTTAGGAGATGGTTGTGGATCTTCCTGTTTTCCTCAAAGATTTAACAAACTTTTCTGACCTTTACTATGTGTGTTATATGTGCCTGATCTATGTGCCAAACCTCTCTGCGACTCTCATGAAAGTCAGTGTTTGGCCCATTATGCCTCCTTTGTCTGACCCAGATCCCTTTGTCACTGTGTGTTTCATGGGTGTGTAATAGAGCAGGCACTGCTCATTTGAAAGCAGAGTGAAGGGACTGAGGGAACAAATTGAATCCATCACAGGAAGAGTATGAAACTCCCATGCAAGTAAGTGCATAGCATTTAATGAATTGAATCTGGTGCTAAAAACAGTCATCTGCCCTTGCGTGCAGTGCTTTCTTCATTGTTAACCTAGTACACAAAGCTTTTTGGCACATGCTTTAATAATTTATTTGAAATATAAGTTAGCTAAGCAGAATCTCCAGTCTCAAAGCCAGTGGGAGCTAGTTGAAGCTGAAACAAAAAGGGAAACTATCCTGTGCATACCAGTGTCATTCATGTAACCTGAGGCTAAAGCAAGTAAATGATGAATCCTGTTAAAACCATTTCACTTCCTTGTGTGTGAATTTGTCTCTTACTCCTAGACGGTTTTTAACTTAGATTTGTCCCTAGTTGGGTAGCTTAGAAAACCAGTAGACTGTGCACTGTCTTAGAATTCAAGAGTCATGAACTTCATGCTGTTCTTTGCATCATACTTCCCTTTCTGTCTAAAAATGGGGATACTAGCTGCTCTATCTGAAGCTAGTAAAGTCATTGGGGTTAAGCAATCCTGAAATTGTGGCCATGTACTTTCTTTGGGTGAATGCCAACACTGTACAGATAATGAAATTTCTTTTTGCTGGAATATTTTGCTACTTGATGGTGGTCATAAACAATCAGATTTCTGTGTTCATTCAAAACCAGAATCTAAAACCTTAAGATCTCTTCTATAGCCTTTGAAATGACCTGTGTGTAAAACTTTTCTTTCTGAACATGGTTTGGGAGCAATTTCAGTGTCATTGTAGCTGCTTCAGTCTTTCCCCTGTAAATCTAATGGCAAGCAACAAATTCTGTAGATGAACATGTAGGAGTAGGGCTTAAATACTTGTTTCTGCATATGTAAAAAAATCAGGAAGGATGGAAAGAAGTGGGGTGCAAGTTTTGCATAGCGCCTACATAAGGACTCGACTTATGTGTAGGCTTATCATACATTTTTGCTTCAGGGCAAAGTATATCTTACTTATGTGGGCATATGTCTGTCCTTTGTTGATAGAAACCTCTCTGTATGCATTTGAACTTTTGTGAGTATCTGTGCAGGGATTTGGGAATCTGTACTCTAAAGGTACAGGTATCTAGAAACTCAATCACAAAGACAGCTGAAGAGTGATTTCATAGATACTAAAACTTTTGTGTCTGATTTGCATGGGTGCAAATGCAGGCATATGTGCTTGTGAACGAGGGGAGGTCTGTAGCACTCTCTGTCCCAAATGCCACTCAGACTTACTGTGGTACTGAAGAGATACTATGCAGGAAGTGCTTTGTTCACGTGGCACACAAGTTGTCACACCAGAGTTACATTAATTGCTGAGAAAAATTACTTTCACTTGATGCCTCCTATGGTATTGAGAATGAATATCAAGGGACACAGAAGTGAAATTGAAATGCAGTTATTGTTCTACTGTCCCACAACAGATCAAACTGGAGTCAGCTAGAGGGAGAAGTAAAGCTGAGGCTGCTCATAGCAAGGTTGGGAACCAAGTTTGTATTTATTTGCAGGTAATGTGTTCTCCTGTCTTTTTGTAGTTTTGGCAGTTTATTTGAACCAGCGTTGGTGGCCTGTTGAAGATGTTGTAAAGACAGCTGATCCATCTAGAGATGGGCTGGTTTTGGTAAGGATGCTATTTTAAACAGTTACCTTTATCCTAGAACTTCCCAGTTAGAACAATTTTATGTAATTGTCTCTGGTCTCTTATAGCTCATGCTTTACAACCTGTGGGTTCTGTCCTACGTGGCCTACCAAGCACTTCACATGACTCCCATTGCACAATGACATGCACATTAACACTCTCTAAACAATTTTCTGTGTGCAGGTTATGATTCACCTGTGGGATTTACTTTGCTTTGTTTTCCTCTCTGCCCACTAAAGGAACAATCAGATAAACCACATTACTGCACTTGCATTAACTCTTCACATTGATGTTGCTTGATTGTCTGATGGGAGGTGTTAGCAGCCTTTGGACCAGTATCTTATCTAACTAGGTATGATAGTCTGTTTGTTTTATGAAATTATTCATTAATAGTTTAGATGTCAGAATTTTTTTTTTTTTTTTGGTAGGATACAACTACTTTTTTCATAATGTGAGAGATCCAGGTAGCCTGTAGTCTGTTTTCAGCTGATAATTCAGATGTCTGCTGCATGTGGACTTTGTGTTGCTGTGAGGCTCTTAAGTCAGTTCTGTTTCTTACCCAACCCTCTGTTCTGTGTCCACTTTGGTCCTTAATTATTCTGCTCTTTTACCTTTCCCAAGTATCTACCATACATTGAATTGAATTACTCATTGAATTAACTAGACTTTTTGTGAATAATTAATTCAGTTAAATAATTCAGCTCTCCTATGAGGACAGGCTGAGAGAGTTGGGGCTCTTCAACCTGGAGAAGAGAAGGCTTCGAGGGGACCTGATAGTAGCCTTCCAGTATCTGAAAGGGGCCTACAGGAAGGCTGGGGAAGGATTATTTACAAGGTCCTGCAATGACAGCACAAAGGGCAATGGGTTTAAACTGGCAGAGGGGAGATTTAGACTGGATGTTAGGAGGAAGCTCTTTACAGTGAGGGTGGTGAGGCACTGGCACAGGTTGCCCAGGGAGGTTGTGGCTGCTCCCTCCCTGGATGTGTTCAAGACCAGATTGGATGAGGCCTTGAGTAACCTGTACTAGTGGGAGGTGTCCCTGCCTATGTCAGGGGGTTGGAACTAGATGATCCTTGAGGTCCCTTCCAACCTTACCATTCTATGATTCTATGATTAAGCTGGAGAGATTTTGAGGTACAAATACTTGCAGGATAGAACTTAGAGCAGAAACATAGACTTTCAGTCTTTCAAGCATCTACTGTAACAACAGGGAATGGAAAAACATCTGAAAATAGAAAACTTACCCCTTCTAACTCATTACTAAGAGGTTAAGTTGTCATTATGTGTGGAAACTCAATTTCCTTTTCATCATTTCTATTATAGCTTGTTGGCACCACTTTCCAACTTGATGACCAGGACAGTCTTACTCCTTTATATTGTTATATCTCCCCATCTTGTTGGTCATCTAGTAAAGAAGCACAGCATAAAAATTAATTTGTTGTCTTACACCTAGGTTGTAAGCCTTTTTGGGATAGATAGTATTTATTCTTCTTATAGTGTCTTGGTAGGCCCACTGAAGTTCTTTGATAATGTGGCAGGAGAGGTAACAGGGGAGAGATGACTAATATAACATAGTGAATACTCTCTTTATTTCACTTTTGAGTAGGATTAAATTGCCTTGATCCTGTTTGCAAACCTGTGACTAGTTTGCTGTGACTACAATCAAGATACTTCCTGCTGCTTTAGAATTTCTCTGTGACAACAGGAGATATATCAAGGTTTATAAATTGTTTTTAAGTTATTCTGTGCCCTCTGGATACAGGGTGGAATACCAGGGAAACCTGTTTTTGCTATTCTATCTGAACTAATTTGTGAGGTATTTTCCGCAAATTAAATGTACATGTTTCCTGACCTCCTCCTTCCCATCCCTTTTTAATTTTGAAACCTTTTATGAAACACAAAATACTGTTCTCTGCTTTCATTTTTATTTGGTCTGTTTTGGTTTGTTTTCTAAGGTCCAGACATTTGGAGAAAGGATCGTCCTCTTTGTCCTGAACTACATTATTTTTGGAATTCTGGAAGGGAGTTCAGCTAATGATGCATTCTTTCTACCTCACTCTGCCACCGAATGTGCCAAGATACTCTGGAGAAATGGTGAGGCTGTAGCCTTTTACTCAGTCAAGATGAAAGGTAAGGTCATTTTAGACAAGTTTCCATCGGTTCCTAATAGCTAGAAATGTAATCCTTTTGTTTATCTTTCGATATAAATAATCCTGGCTCTAATTTACATTTTTGTATCAAATCTGTCTCGGAGTAAATCTGGAGAACAAACGTTCCCAGAATCTGGAAGCCATCCATATTACTTTCATTTAAACATGATGGCTCCAAACTCTATTTTTGGTTACTCTGAGTGATCTGAGGTACTGACTTGTTACAATGAAGTGTGTTTTAATGTAGTCAAGGGGGAAGGCCACAAAGATGATCAGAGGGCTGGAGCAGCTCTTCTATGAGGACAGGCTGAGAGAGTTGGGGCTCTTCAGCCTGGAGAAGAGAAGGCTTCGAGGGGACCTGATAGTAGCCTTCCAGTATCTGAAGGGGGCCTACAGGAAGGCTGGGGAGGGATTATTAACAAGGTCTTGCAATGACAGGACAAGGGACAATGGGTTTAAACTGGCAGAGTGGAGATTTAGACTGGATGTTAGGAGGAAGTTCTTTACAGTGAGGGTGGTGAGACACTGGCACAGGTTGCCCAGGGAGGTTGTGGCTGCTCCCTCCCTGGATGTGTTCAAGGCCAGACTGGATGAGGCCTTGAGTGGCCTGTACTAGTGGGAGGTGTCCCTGCCTATGGCAGGGGCTTGGAACTAGATGATCCGTGAGGTCCCTTCTAACCTTTTACTATTCTATGATTCTATGATTTAGGAACAAAGATTGTAGGGCCTACCCATAGAATGGAGGGCTGCATCTTGGAATGAATGATACCTGAAAAAAGGAGAGCAGATCACAGTGAAAAAACAGTTTATCAGGAGAGGCTGGTGGTGAGAAGTGATGATGTCCTTGGATGTGTGAGGAGCAGTGGCTGTGTTGTGTAGAGGAAGGTATATACACTAGGACAGTCCTGTCATGCGTTGTCTGCTTATGGCACTCCTAGTTTAAAGGATGATGATTAATTGATTTAATCATTTACTGATTAATGTAGCATAGAAAAGAAACAAAATCTGTTTGATTCTTTAGGAACACCTATACCAGTACAAGTTTGTATTAATGCAAGTACACTGCTGTTAACCTGTGTAGAGTGGAAAAGGCTTCCTTAGAATACCTCCAGGTACGCAACTGAGTACATATTCCTGTATAGCATCTGTGTTTTCGATTCATGGGTGTTGATTCCAGCAACTTAAACATAGAGAGCTTGTATCTTTGGAGGTAAATGTATTGTTGAAGTCAACCATCAACTGTCAAATGTCCAAAGAGGACAGGTGAAGGACAGATAAAGAAATAGGTTGAGACCTATACAGATACGGATTGCATTAGATTCCAGGGGACAGTCTGATGGTGCCTTTTCTAATAGGGTCTCAAAGGCCAGTAGCAATAAGAGATATTCTACTCTTTTGCTACCTTGGCTTGAGCAAATCCTTGTTCATGCTGAGGTGTAGCTTACATGCTACTGTACAGTGCTATTCTACTATCAAGTCTCAGACAATGACAAAGGAGTCTGTATATATCTATGAATATGCTGATGAACTGATTGTAACTGGCAAACACTGCAATAGTACGTTTTCCTTTAAGTCCATAAATATTTCTGAGCAAAGCCTTTGGAAAGAAACACTTATATGGGCTCTAATGATTCATGCTTCAGTAAAATAAATTTGCACAGTAGTCTGTTATAGGTGGAGTATTAGCCAAGTAGAAACTTTCTGAGTGAGCCGAGAGTTACAGTTTGGTTTTAAACCAGGTCCACATAAACTAAAAATTCTTCAAGTCCAGCTCTGTCAGCATCTGTCTTTTCTTGCTGGTGGTTTTCTTCTCTGGGCAGCTATATTTGTTAGTTTTTGGCTTGGGTCACAAATTACTGCAGTCCTTTGCCAGAACCTTTTTGGGAAGCTTGAAACTGATGGTTTTGCCTCTTTTTCATATTTTCTGTATGCTTTTAGAAAATAATTCCTCTTTCTGAAGTTTAGTGATCAGTTTCAGGACAACAATGCTCTATTTCTCTCTATGTTCTAGGAAAGCCATGGATTTATTAGATGTCAAACAGAATGATAAAAATCTTCTCTTAGAAGTTACATTTCACATAGTTGTTCTTGATACTTTTTTAAACTTATTTTTTATCCCAATATAAGTTCTTTTTTTCCTCTTACTGTCTTGATCAAAACATTTAGTAAGGGCAGCTTTAAGTACAGGACTTTATATTGTGCTGTTACAGCATCTGGTCCTAGGAAAAATTATTTTCCTCTGTGCCTGCTATGTGATTCTGACTGTCTATTTCCACGCTCTGCAATTACCTGGCCATTCTTTATAGTTTTATTTTCTTCACTAGGTAATTGAGACTCTCATGCTGATGTTGTATTCAACTGTATTTCTCAACTGTGAATTTTCCATTATCTGCAGCATGACAATAAACGTGCTTCAGTGGAGCCAAATAAACCAGAACTGCTCTGTGGAGCATGGCTATTTCAAACATAAGTCATCTGGGTAAATCATAGAGATGGTGACCAAGGCAGAGAGAGTCTGTTCTAGCTTTGCTACAGATTTAGTGTGCCGTTACGCAAACTCGATTTTCAATGGATTTCAGTGATTCCAATTAACTGTCTTGGCAATATTATAAAGTCATTTCCATTTGCCAGTTCCTAGGTGGCCTGTACAAAGTGAACTTGGTAATTCTAGTCCAGTTCCACACATCTATCTTATAAACATTCTTAGCTGTATCTCTTCTGATTGTCTAGTTAAAGAAGGACAGATGGTCTTGTTGCACCCGCTTTACTCGGAGATGCAGTAACTGCAAGTCAAGGTGTCAAGACAATTTGGCAACTACTGACACTGGCCATCCTGCACCTGTTGTGTAGATAAACACAAGACTCATTCTTCAAGGCTATCACTTTTCATGAGCATTAGACACCTTTATTAAACTAAAATTTATTCATGACTACACAGATCATCAACCTAGCCTCTCTGGTATGTGCCTGTTCCTGTCCAATGACAGGCATGCAGCATTTACCACTGGGTATACTAAAGATTGATGAGATGTACTAAGCCACTAATGAGGCTGATAAGACACTTTGTCACGTGCCAAGATAAATGTCTCCAATTTTATCTATGTCAGCGGCTTCCATATTAGACAGCTGAGGAGTTAGACCTCGCTGAATGTAGCTACTTAAAGGACCACAGGAAATGACAGTTCTGTTCTTTGCAGACAACAACCTGAAAACGAAATATTTGGCAGGCAACCTTCATAGAGATACTTTATTTTTGAGTTTTAAGAGTTTCTTTCAGGTTTTTTTTCTTGGCATGCTCTAAATCTGTGAGAAAACCTCAAAAGAATGTCTTTTGTGTAGTGATGTAGGATTAATGATCACAGTTACTGACATTATTTTTTATACAATGAGACCATGTAATTCCCTGAAAGTTTTTCTTTTTTATTTACTAGGGACTAGTAATTACTGGAAGTGGACTTTTAGCACCTGCACATAAATGTCAGGAGAATGCAGAAGATTCATAATGCAAATAAATCAGTAAAGAAGTTGGAGGATAATATGAGCCAAGTGTCTTAATTCCTTCAAGAATAAAACAGAACAACCCTCCTCTTTTATATACAGCTTTATTGTCCTATTGTCTCTGTTCCATTACTGTTTCTATAACACAGAGGAGCTGCCCACTTGCAGACCAAGCTGTCTGCAGTAGAAAAAGCAAGAGTCAGATTGTCAAGGCTTGTCCCTTCCCAAACTTGTGTCCTTTTCGTCAAACTTTGGTAGTTAAAACGTGGAAAAAAATGATATTCTTTATGCTGTGAGTCAAACCAGCCTAAACGAAATTAGGACCTAAGAAGGCTGTAAAACATGGTGTTGAACCGGGAATAGATACATTGTTGGCTTCTCATTTGTTCTTCAGGGGTGCTCCACAACATGATATGACTGCGAAACTTCAAAGCTGATACAAAGTAGGCAGCGAAGCAATCCCAACCCAACCTCTCCTTTCTGCCAAAGCCTTAGAGAGATGGTGTTTGGAAGTGGCTGCCCAAACTATAATCCGTTTCACACCTTTCTTAATATAAACCTTTTCAAATTTCTTTTTAATACCTTAGTAGGCCTGGTGGTATTCTCTACAAATAATCACTAAAACATAATAGGATTTTATTTTTCACTGATTATATACATTTATTTGAGAAAAAGAAATCCACATTGAAGCTAACTTGACAGACAATTAGCTGAAATCTTGTTGGATAATTACTTTTGTCTCTCTGTTTTCTAGCAATAATGTTTTTAGTGTGCATTTCTGAGGCAGACTGAAGGTTCTGGCTGTAATAAAAATTAAATGACTACATACCAGTCAAGACATGAATTCATTAAATTTTATTGAAGCCAGAACCTTTGTTCCCCTTCTCACATACAAGCTCACACAATGGGTTGACCTTGGGATCTATTCAGCAGAAATATTCCCCACCCTTTACACAAGCACTCAGCCTGCTTAAGGCCTGTCCAAACATGTGTGTGCCAAGCCAACTTGTTCAGCAGGGAAATAGTCAGTATGCACAACCTTGTTTTGTTTGGGTCTGTTGGATGTGGGGTCTGAATTGTTGTTTTTTTTCTGGTTTGTGGCTCCTTGGGAATGCTAATGGCTGTCTGCTTTCCTGCCCTTGTAGTATCTGTTTACCGTTTTGCTGGCTCATAAGTTGGTCGTTTGGCACTCATGACCTAACCAAACAGATCAAAGGCTTTCAAAGGGCAGACTGTATGAGTACTTCCATCTCCATTGCCAAGGCCCTTATTTTCCCTGTCTCCTCCCTCACCTCAAACTCAGTCTATTTGTGTGTTTCAACAATGAACCAAACCTCTGAACCAAATGTGTGAGAGCCTAGTGGTCAATTCTGGGCCACCATTAGCTTACGGTAACTTCTTTGCTATTGGATGGGAACCAGAGACAAAGTGGCCTTTGTTCCAAAGGTTGGTTTGTTTATTTTATTTATTTCAAATTGCTGTAGGCTATGACTCCTCTACTGTGTTTCCCAGGGACAAGGTGAAGAATGGCTTCATGGTTTTTTTTATTTACAGTGCCTTTAGACATTACAAGCTTTGTCATCTTCCCAACACAAAATTAGGAGTACAAACATAAATCACTCAGCCCCTGGGATTGCTGCACAGCAGCCTCGTCAGGATTTATAGGAGACAGACTATATGAGATAATAATAAACTTACAAGGACACTTACAGCATGCAGGAATCCTTAAAGCTGTTGACTTCATGAGTTTGTCCCTTTCATAGAATGTATGGCGCAACACTGCTAGAATCCAGAATCTCTGTTGGGCTGGCAGCTAGCACTGGGACTGGGGATATGCTAATTTTTTTGGCTCATGAAAAGAAAGTAACTGCATATCATGTGTTACAAATATTGAAAGGTTATAAACACCACCACAAACTCTCCTGTTCCAACAATGTGTTTGAACATGTGTTTGAAGTTAAGCATGCACTTTGATTAAGCAGGAGCAGACCGAGCCTGGATCCAGATGGATTGGCCAAATATGTGTGATGTGGATTCTTGCTAAATGGAGAGCTCCAGCCTTGACAAATCAGGGTCTAGAATTAAGCACAGTCATGTACACTTTGCTGAATTGGCATCCCAGAAAAAAAGAGTAATAAAAATCAGGCCTGGCAACTACCCACATAATGTACTAGACACTAACTCAAGTTAGTCCTCAAGAAGTAGCCCTCAGTTTAAGATAGCTATGAGGATGTTAAAAGAAAATTTAAAAAGAAAGTAAAAGTCTTATACTGGAATTGAGGAAGAACCATTAAGTGGGAGATCTGTAAAACTGTGAAATAGGTCTCAATGAAATGATGGAAGTTTCATGTCTCAAGACACTGAAATCTGGACTGAGTGGTAAGGAGGAAAAGTGAGAAGGTCTTGATCGGATGTAAGTAACAAAGTAGGAAAATGTAATCGTTTTCTTTTATAAAGGCCTGGCTATCCATTTCTGTTTACACAGCCAAACACCCAGATAGAAACAGCATATGCTGTTAAAATAAACATTTACTAGAAATGAAAATAAATCTGTGAGATGTTTTTGTGGCAACCTTATTCTATATGTAGGAAGTTGGTGAACTGATGTTGGTCATTCATTTCAGGGCTGAATGCTTATGCTGTCAAGTAGTCTGAGGTTCTGTTTTCATGGTATTCTGCACTGAGTGGAAGTTGTACACCGAATTGCTAATGTACCTTCTGCCATAGGACTCTAAGACGTTTAGGACATTTGTGGACCCTGAATCATAGAATCATAGAATCATAGAATGGTAAGGTTGGAAGGGACCTCAAGGATCATCTAGTTCCAACCCCCTGCCATAGGCAGGGACACCTCCCACTAGTAGAGGTTACTCAAGGCCTCATCCAATCTGGCCTTGAACACATCCAGGGAGGGAGCATCCACAACCTCCCTGGGCAACCTGTTCCAGTGCCTCACCACCCTTACTGTAAAGAACTTCCTCCTAACATCTAGTCTAAATCTCCCCTCTGCCAGTTTAAGCCCATTGCCCCTTGTCCTGTCATTGCAGGACCTTGTAAATAATCCTTCCCCAGCCTTCCTGTAGGCCCCCTTCAGATACTGGAAGGCTACTATCAGGTCCCCTCGAAGCCTTCTCTTCTCCAGGCTGAAGAGCCCCAACTCCCTCAGCCTGTCCTCATAGGAGAGCTGCTCCAGCCCTCTGATCATCTTTGTGGCCCTCCTCTGGACCCGCTCCAACACTTCCATGTCCTTCCTGTGCTGAGGGTTCCAGAA